>PVLA01004316.1:0-181302 GCA_004027455.1 Hydrochoerus hydrochaeris | reverse complement strand
CACCACCACCATCACCATCACCACCACCACCACCATCACCATCACCACCACCACCACCACCACCACCACCACCATCACCATCACCATCACCACCATCATAACCTTATCACCATCATCACCACCTGCACCACCATTGTCATCATCGTCATCACGACCACCATCGCCATCATCACCATCATAATCACCACCATCACCATCATCATCATTACCAACATCACAGGCTAAGCTTACTGATATATAAAAGTTTCCATTTCTTTAACTCCCATTCACTTTCTCAATCCATCAAATTGTTTATCCCCAAACTCAATGGAGATGACACCAGCAAGCCACCTGTGGCGGTTCTGTTCTGGAGCTCAGGGACTGCTCTTCACACCTGTGGTCCTGGATGACTTGGCCTCTCTGCTCTTACTCTCCGAAAGTTCTCTCTTGCACCTCTCCAGTTAGTCACCTTCCTTATACTCAGTCCAGAACTTTTGCTGTTCCCCATCTTGGGTACAAGCTATTTTTCTCCATGCCACCTCTAGATGGCATTTCCCATGGCCACATCTGAACTTCCCCTAATCACCGTCTCCTGAGCTGCATGCTGATGTCTTCCTGACCGCTGGAAGTGTGAAGTAAATGCTTCCTGCATGACTCAGGCTCAGCCTGTATCCAGAACACGCCCTTCGCAGGACACACTTTGCAGTCTCCTCCAAAACACGTTTCTCACCCCCATCTCCTTTGTTGACAAAAGGTGCCACCACCCATGAGGGTACTGGAGCTGGGAACTGGGACTCCAGGCACACTTCCTCCTCCCTGGACAGACAGTGCTTGCAGTTAACACCTGAGCGAAGAAAGAGACAGCCAGGCAGGGGAGGTGGAGAGAGGCCGGGAATGGGTACCAAAAGCCAGTGGGGGAAGTAGGTTAGAATATTCTGAAGCACAGCAGAGTGACTGTGGTTTATAGTAATCTATCTTACGCTTTACAAACAAGAGCCTGAAAGCTCCCAATACAAAGAAACGATAGATGTTCAAGCAGAAGGAAAGCTCATTACCCTGGTCTGATCATTACACATTGCATGTGTGTATTACCACACTGGACCCCATAAATATGTGCAATTAGATGTCAACTAAAATTTTTAAATGCTCATCTTAAAAATGAAGTAGAAGAAAAGGAGGAATGGGACATCAAATCCTGACAGCTTTTCCTCTAGTATATTTCTTAATTTGTCTTGCTTTTTTCCCTCCTACTATTAATGCCCTCATAATAACACAGAAATAGTGATAACTGCTTTAATAAGATTATTATTTTTTACTTAAATGACAGCAAAGCTATCCTTGGTCTCCTGCCATCAGTGCCTCTCTGAAATACAAAGCAAACTGATCTGTTCTCTGGATTGTGGCCCAGTGCCCACCTGAAAATACGAGCACTCACCTCACCGTGGAGCCTTGCCAAACACTGGGCTTTGTCTGCTTCTGCCCAGTTTCCTCACCCCACACCTCACTGTTTCAAACGCCCTGCACCTTTTCTAACTCAGCCGTTCCTTCTGCCTGGAATCCCTTCCCTCTGCCCCTTTCCCATTCTTCCTTGAAGTCTGAGTTCCTCTTCTCCGGGAAGACTCCATGCAGCTGGATTCGGTGCTGTCCTAGGACGGGGCTTCTGTCTAGAGAGCATCCTTGAGTTGAAGAAAGTGTGTTCATAGAACTGGGTTCTCCCCCTACGCAAGTAACACATGTATGCTCTCCTCAAAAAGAGAGGCTTCCTGGTGTGGTTGCTATGTGGTTTTTCCCCAGTAAAGTTGCTGTGAAAATTTCATTCTCAGTGCAACAATACTGAAAAGTAGTGAGTTCTTAAGAGGTGACAGAACTGATAGGAGAGGTTACTTACTGCCTTTCTTTTGGGAGCAAGTTTTCAACCTTGGAGGACTAGATTAGTTACCACAAAAGCAGGTTGTTGTAAAGCAAGGGCGCCCCTCCTGTTTTGTCTCTCCCGAGCCCATGCACCCTTTTTCTTTTTGCCATGAGTTGAATGAATAAGCACAAGGCTCTTCCTGGGACCATGAACCAAAAATGCCTCTTTCTTTTGTAAATGACACAGCCTCAGTTATTGTGCTATAGCAACAGGTCCAGAGGCCAACTCTTTCCTATAGCTGGGCTCCTCACCATCCTATACAACACAAAGTCACACAGCAAGCGCTCAAGAGATGTCTGAACAAGGCTGAGCGGGCAGGAGCTAGGGAAGTCGTCGGAGGGGTTCTGATCAGATCTGCAGAGGTGGCCCTAGGACGGGGCCACCGCTGTCCTCAGTTCTGTTTCCCCACCGTGGCCTGCGTCCGTTAACCTGCCAGTCAGTTCCAACAATGTGCTGTGTCTGTAGCTCCGTCGCTTAGTCGTGGTTTCTAGCTCTCTGGGGTAGATGTCCCCTTTTCTATACATGAAGAAACTGAGCTTTCGAGAGGTCAGGAAATATGAACTTGTCTGAGGTCGCACAGCTTCTAATTGCCTGAGAGGAGTGGAACCAGGTCAAGGGGCTGAATCGTCTTTTGTCCACGGTTGTTAAAACCCACACTTAATGCAGTTTAACTCATGTTTATCCTCCAAACTACGACTCAGTCTGGTTACAGAGCAGTAAGCCTACTTTGTTTCAATATCTTCTTTTTCAGCTTTCAACTGTTTTCATTTTGGGTAAATATAAGGCATAAAGAGGAGTAAAAAAGGTAGCAGAGAGCTCCTGTGCATCCCACGCCCTGTTCCCTGATGATAGCGTCTTACATCCCTACAGCACAGTGAGTACAACTCAGTCGCAGACTTGGGGACAGTACTGTTCACCAAGTACAGACTTGGTTCACACCTCACCACTCTTCCACCAAGGTCCCTTGTCTGCTCACTGCAGGATGCACCTTGTGCGGCAGCTGAGTTATGGGGACCTTTCCACTCCCCAATCACCAGCAGTGCCCGGTGGGCACTGACCTTGACACTTGGCAGCGTAATTCATGAAGGTGTTTTGCAGAGTGTGACCCTCAGTTTGGATTTGACTCTTGTCCTGTGGTTAGAGTGACGTTTCACCTTGTGGCAAAGAGTCTACCGCAGTGATGTCCCCAGCTCTGTCTATGTCCAGGACATGCAGGACATGTGCTGGCCACCATCCTGCTGTGGAAGGCATTGACTGAGATTGCTCAGCTAAGGTGGTGGCTGTCGCTTGCTCTCCTGCGCTGTTAGTGTGTTTCCCTTCACAATTAAGAAATGTTTGAGGGGAGATACTTTGAAACAGTGCAGCTTACACTTCTGACCCCTATTTTTCAGCATTTATCTGCGGAGCTGCCCTGTGACGCTTGCTACTGTGGTTTTCTAATGGTAATTTCTCTAGTTTCTTCGTTCCTCCTACAATCAGGAACTGGAATTCTTCTACAGGAAAGAAGCGCTGTTCCTTATCCTGTGTTTATTTATTCAGTCATTTATGAACTCAGTAGTATTTGTTTTATTTTCTGGGTTATATTACATTATAAGCTTACCTTATATTTGCGTTCAGCTTGTACGGCCTCAGCCATTAGGCGTCTCCAGGTTGGCTCGGACATCCTTTCTGTGTGTCCTTCCCTCTTTAGAAAAGCGCCTTCTTGCTTTCTGGCATCTCAGAATGCCCAGCAAATCAAGCACACTGTTAAAATTAACCACAGCTCTGTCTCATCCCAGAACACGAAGATGTCTCATCGGGTGCCCCCTGCGGTCTGTCACAGCCTTTTAGAAATTCGCCACGTTGCTCAGGAAGGATTTCTCTCAGGTGGCCATATGGAAGCCACAGAAGGCAGAAGGATCTTTGTTCTCCACGCCCCACCCCAAACATAAAGTCTGGGAAATTAGCATGGAAAGTGCACGATGCAACCTTCCAGCCACGGCTTGCTGCTTAATTTCTTTTCACTAAATGTGCAAACGTTCCCCTTCCTGATCCACGTAGCTGAACAAATATGGGCGTTCAGAACGGCGGTGCCTGGGCTGCTGGGGCGTCCTGCCGAGTTTGCTAGAACTTCAGCACCTACCAGCTTAATTCCCCCATCAGAGGAACTTAGATCTCATCTGGGGCTTTCACAAAGCTCAGTAACCAGTTGTCTTCTCCCGAGGAGTGAATTAAGTTTCAAAGAACTAAAATTAAAAAAGTTACTCTGATTAAGTTGATAGTGCTGCCACCATTGTCTAGTCTGTCTTTATGGGCCTCCCAGGGAAGCGCTGTCTTAAAATGTAACTTTGAGGTGAGGATGAGCACTCTTCCCTCTGAAAGCTGGGGAACCTGCGTCGGCCTCCATGTGGCCCTCGCCGTCTGTCTCTCATCAGCCGGTTGCTATGCCACTCATCAAGGGAACCCGTCTAATTTTAGAAGTGGCTGTAATCAGCTCCTGTGCTATTTCCATTTTTATATCATCCTTTTAGACAAACACCTTAAATTATTCTCAGCATGTTTCTAAGTCAGTCTTACAGGAAAAGCTAATCCAGCAAATGAATTCTAGCAGAAGTCAGGGGAAATTCTGTGGGGAGAAGTCCTCTTGGGCCAGGTTGATGGAGAAACATTGTTTTCTCTGAATGGTATCATAGTGTGTGAGCCAAAGACAGAAAGAAAAGTCACATAAAGGTGAGCTAGCTGCTCTGTTCTTGCACCAGAATGCATATGGTCCAAAGGTTAAAGTAAGAAGGTCATGGTATACGCGCCCTGCATCACAAATTTTCTCCAGGATTACTAGAAGAATTGTCACTATGTGACGGTAGGTGAAGGTATTTTATTTGGCTCCTGTGTATAGCATCTGAGATGGTGATTAAGTCTTCAGTGGTTTTGTTTAGCCTTTGTGATTTTTTCCTGTGGGGGAAACTAAATGTGTGATTGCTATGAACTGCAAGAAGTCTTCAGATTATACCAAGTGTTCATGAATTTATAGTCACATCCGGAAGTTCTTTGTAGATGGAGTGTCTGGGACTGAGAAGAGGCTCCCCTTAGAAGGACTGTCTCAGTGGTTGGTACCCCAGGCCACTGGCCAAAAGCCTGTTCAAGTTATGGGACATGCTTGAAGTAGAGAGAAACTGGGATTTTAGTTACACTAAACTGCCCTTTTGGTTTTTTGTTTTGTTTTGTACAGAAGCTATGATGCTTTGTGTTCAGAATCTTATCTGGCCGCTACTGGGACAACTGGATGTTCATAGCACAACAAGATTTTTCCTCTTTTTGAGGATAGAGAAGAAACACGAGTTTCTGTGGTTAAGGGGGTTACTAATCTATTTCTCTCTCTCTCTCTCTCTCTCTCTCTCTTTCCCTCCTTCCCTTTTTCCCTTCTTCCCTCTCTCTCCCCTTTTCTTTCATTTACTTTCTCTTTCTATCTGCATAAACTAAGTGGCCCAAATTAAGAAACCAATGGGCTGGGGACTTAGCTCAGTGGCTTAAGCGCCTGACTGCCAAGCGCAAGGTTGTGAGTTCAATCCCCGGTACCAAAAAAAAAGAAAAAAGAAGAAGCCAAGGGAAATTTCCTCTCCATTCTTTTGTAAACGTGATGTTTAATAAGACCAGATTTCATTGGGAATATTGCATTGTGGAAAACCGTACATATGTTTTCTCGGCCTGTAACTGTGGAATCCCTGTGGCTGCTTCGGTGTTATGAAAGTAAAACTGTGGCCAAGTGTTCTGAAGACCACAAAGTCCTCTATGGGGGAGAAAAGTTTGAGTCATCTTTGTAAGGAATATGTGCCAAATTATTCTGTATTCAGGGCTTGTATAGGTACAGTCCTGAAAACTTTTCACTTTAGCAACTATCATTTAATTAATTTCAGACACTGTGTCATATTGGCAAGGAAAATACTCCTAATGTTCAAAAACTCTTACCCGATGTAGTCTAATTGAATTACAGCCTCACCGATAGAGACCAGCTTCATTTGTAGAATACGAATACTGTTCCATTATGACCTCTTCCCGATAGTGATTCTTAGGGAAAATTAAAGTCATGCATTTTACATAAATGTTAATAATATCAGCCAGCACACACTGCGTACTGTGTGTCACGCACAACTGGAGTATCGTCATTGTCCGATTCTCGAGCACCCCAGGAAGGGAACCCCGCGACTGCCCGCATTTCACAATGAAAAGACCGAAGCCTTGAAGGTTAAGTGACTTTGTAGCCAGTGCTCAGTGTACTTTTAATACCCAGACTGTGCAGCTGCTGTACCGTTAATCAAAGACGCATCCAATCACTGCACTACTGCAGGCCGACGGTCTCCACCAAGGGTGCGAGGTCCCTTCCCTAAGGTGGCACAGTGAGGTCCCTGTCCGCCTCCTTTTCCAGGTGCTCATTGGATTTGTTTCTGCTTCCCACTTGGAAGGGTCTTCTCCTCGTTCACCTTGAGGCACTGGGAACTTCTGTGCATTTGCAGTGCTCTGTTCTTAGCGATTTGGTCTGGACCCAATCCGGCCTGCCTGTCTGTGGCCACCTTCTCTTTTTGCATTGATTAAATGAAGATTAACCATTAAATGATATACTGGGATGAGTATTTCAGAGTGTCTGCATTGAAGGCAGTGTTCTCAGAGAGAAAGGTGATACGTATGCACAGTTGTCCTTCAGTACCCAGAGGGCATCGGTTCGGGTCCCTTGGCAGATCCCAAAGCCAAGGAGCTTCAGTACCTTCCAGGAAATGGCACCGGATTTGCTCATGATCTGCTCACAGCACCCTGCAGACTCCAGATCACCTCCGGGTTACTCATGATGTCTCATGCAGCGTGAGTGCTGTGTAGGTGGCTACTCTTCAGGGACTGATGCCAAGGAAGAGGTCTGTCCCTGTTCAGTCCGGGCACAATATTTTTCCTAACATTTTCTGTCTTTAACTGATTGAAGCTGGCTGTGCAAACCCCACAGATGGGGTGGTCAAGCTTTAAATACATCAGTGCAGGTGAGCACAGATTGCCCAGTTACCTGGTTGTGACCCAGCGGAAGGTGGGTGTGACAGGGCTGGGTATTTCTGACTTGTATGTGATAGAAAGTATGTGCCATGCTTGTGGCATGCCTAGCACATAGTAAGTACTCAAGACATAATAGCTGTTGACAGGCGTAGAGAAGGTTCTGTTGCTTAAAATTTTTTGGAGTTACTTTAGGGGCTCAGACTAGCACACTAAACTATTCTGAGAATTTAGGTTTCTTTTTTTCCTCATTACTAGTTAAAACACAGGGCTTTTCTCCTTCTCCACCTCCTCCTCCTCCTTCTCCTTTTTCTCCTCCACCCCCTTCTCTTCTTGGTTTTCTTCTCTTTTTCCTCTTCTTGGTTTTCTTTTGATGCCAAATGGCTTTGACCTCACTTAATCCCCTTATTCATTATTATCCTGGAGCTGAGTCATTTTGGCTCCCGCAAAAAAAAAAAAAGAAAAAAAGAAAAAAAGAAAACAATCCATCTTCAGTAGCGAGTATGTGCAGTTTTGGAGGTGATTCTACGTTATGAGGCCTGCACTTCAGAATTTCCCCAACAAGTGCTCTGACAGTGCTTCTCCAGGCAGTGGCTGCCGGGACAGGCAGGAGGGAAACACTCTCGGGTCTGCTAAGGGACAGCACCTGGAACCCCAGAGTCGAGCCCTGTCTGTTGGGTAAGGCACCCCTGTCCTCACCCGCACTCAGCAGGGCACCGCCTGGGTCTGCCCAGCGGCCCAGGAGTGGACTCTGAGTCCATAGCCCTCCAGAGAGCCAAGGCCCCTCCTCTGCAGCTGTGACAGATGGGCTGGGCCTCCAGGGGCCCGGCTCAGCACCTGAACCTCTGGGACACCAAAGGGGAGGTGAGAGAGGAACCCGTGGGGACCCCTGGCTGCTGGGACTGGGGGAGGCTGACTAGGAGGGACAACGGTGACTCACAGTGCCCAGGGAGAACAAGCACACTAAGTGCCTTTCTGTGAGTCACTGTCACTGAACCCTCTGGATGGTCCCTAGGCAGGTTAGTCGCTCCCTGGGTGGGGAGGGGTGCGGGGAAGGAGAACAGAAGAAGATGAGCCAAGGAGCAGGGTGGCCAGGCCAGCACCCGCTCCGTCTCCTGCATGGGGAACCTCACTTGTGTGCTGGGGGCCCCCTGCCTATCTCAATGTGCCGTGCACAGGTCCCCCTGACTTTCCCATGGGGATTAATCATGGGTATCCAGGAAGCAAGTGGGAGTCAGTCCCCGGGTTCAGAGATTGGCGTCTCAACTGCAGAGGACCCAAGCCCCTGTACCTCTCTAAGGCCTGCATGTCAACCCTAAAGTCCCACTCCCGCTGTGTCACTAGAGAGGGTGCGAGGTTTGGCTTCCTGTGACATTATTGTGCCCGCAGCAGTTCTGGCTTGTCCCCTCCTCATGGAGGGACTCAATCTACTTTTGCAAGTTATTTGCATAAATAGCTGGGAATCTGAGTGCCCCACATGAGCCTCACTGGAGTGCCCAAGATCTGAAAAGCACTGTAGAAGTTTTGTGTGTTTGTTTCCTTGCTTTTTCCTCGCATATTCAGCATAAATTGGGGTCCCCTCACTCCCCACTGTGTGGCCTGAGCCTGACCACTGTTAACCTTATGGTCCCCAGTAGCAGCTTCCATCAGTGTTTGCTTATCCCAGATGGTCCCTGAGCATCCGTCCTGCCAGGCTGGGGACACAGCAGTGGATGGAAGTGGCCAGGTTCCCAATGGGGACATGCTGTTAGCGAGGGGATCATGCATGGTACCTCAAGCACTCACAAATGCTCAGGTACAGTGGTGGCCCCAGAGAAGCAGGGGGACTGGAAGTAGCGGCTCCCTTCATGAGGATGTGTGATCTCATCTGCAAAGAAAAAGGGGGATGAAAAGGTGGCCGTTGGCCAAAGGGGGCACCCAAGCCTTGGGAGTCTCCCCATGACCACTGGGGTGGGGGTGCCTCACCTGAGTGTCTCGGGGCATTGGACAGAGCCAGGCAGCTCTGCAAGGTAACACACAAAGGGGACTTAGTGGCAGGTGTGCTGGAGCAGTGAGAGAGGAAGGCCTCTGAGGATGCCTGGCTTCCCATGGGTGTGATGGGGAACTGCTGGGTTATTGGCTAAGCTCTCCAGAACCTTGCGCTGGGACTTTCACTAGTTTAAGGTCGATGTACTGTGCTATTCATGCTCCAGAATACAAACATCACTGACAGCCGCTGTCCTCACAGACTTGGGATCTGGTGGCAGGTGAGGGTTATAATGTAGGTGTTCCGACCTGCATTCTCCTGGTGTTTGAGGCACAGTGGTTGCAAAAGCAGGCACGATCACTGCGCACAGATGACCTGAACCCCAGAGCCAGGCAGGAGGTGGGAGGCCCTAGAAACTGGGGTCCCCGGTGGAGGGAGAGACTGGGGATCCAGAGACAGGTGAAGCAATGGGTTGGTGATGTCTGAAAGAACATGGAATCAATGAATGAAACCTCGATGCTGACCACATGGAAACACAGCACAGGCTTGGAGCCGGAAATGAGAGCATCTAAATTTCATCTTTCCTGGGCAGCCATTGGCAATCAGAAGGAGTGAGCCACTTCAGGGAGAGAGTGGGACACGAGTGATCCATGAAGAGGGAGCGTGAATTGTGGCTTCTTTTCTTCCGCTGGCCTCTCTCAGAAGTATTCACTGCCTGATCATCGCTAGGTCTCTATAGATAGCTCCATGGCAACAATTGATAGAAGAACTGTCATCACTTCTGCTTCAGATGGCCTGACATTTTCCACTGCCCTGGTCATTTCCATTGTTTGTGCATGTGAAGCGAAGAGGAGCCTGCTTGGACCCTGCTGCATTGTCTCCTGTCCTGGGGAGCTAAGTGCTGTGACATCCCTGGAGTTTGGGAGCACCCTGCTGAGAGCTGGCACTCCAGGTAGGCCATGAGGAGACACTGCTGGTGAGCAGTGAGGACAAGGAGCTGTGTGGGGTGCTTGGGAGTTTTGCCCACATCAAACCCAACACTGAATGGAAGCAATTTCCAGGGTCATTGGTTTCAGTTATCCTCTGTCAACAAGAAAGGGGAGTCTAGCGTCATGAGCTACGTTGAGAGACAGACCATGTGCACGTAGTATAGTGTAATAACGATTCTATTTTGGTACTATTACTACTACACTCTTATTGTGCCTAATCCCTAAATTAAACATTATCATAGATCTGAATGTAGAGGGAAACCATAGCTTCCGCAGGACTCACTGCTCTCTGCTGTTTCAGCCTGCACTGGATGTCGGTCAGTCTCTGTGTTTCCCAAACACGAGGGGGGCTATGATATGTCACAGGCACTCGGCACACATTTTTATCATGCATCGATCATTCCCTCTTATATTTAGCTTCTTCTTCCAGGTTGCCTTGTTGCATGTAATCCCAGTCCTGACCAATGGGACTGTTCAACTGCTTTCTCTCCCTCCAATCACTTTCCTGTAATTACAGCAGACCATAATTATATTATGATCCTTGCTGTTCTCTCCATTCTTCCAATCAACCTTTATGGACATTCTTTCTTTTGGGTCAGCTTTCTGTCACTGTGACAAAATACTTAACAGAGGAAAGTTTATTTTGGCTCACGGTTTAAGCAGCTTCAGTCCATGGGAAGCTGGCTCCATTGCCTTTGGTCATGTGGTGTGGCAGAACCTCAGGATGAGAAGCTTGGCAGAGAAAAGCAGATAATCTCATGGTATCTGAGAAGCAAAGTCAGAGAGAAGTGGCTTGTGTCCAGTGTCCTCCTCACGGGCAGCATGCCTCCCATTAATTACCTCGCATCTCCCACTAAAAGGTCCCAAAAGCTCCTAATAGGTCCCTCAGCTGGGGAGGTTTACCCCCACCACACTTTCCCAAGCCAGGCACTGTTCTAGGTGGCTGGGATACCTGGAGAACCAGGGGCACCAGTCTCTGTGCACTGGCATGCAGGGGGAGAGGTGACAGACAGGTCACCTAATGATTAAGGAAATCATATAGTCTGCAAGATGATAAGAAAAACATGCCCAAGGATGTGGAACTGTTGGGGTGTTTGTCACAATAGCAAGGACCTGAGAGGATCAGCTGACCAAGGGACAGGAGTTATCTTGGCTTGGCATCTTGGAAGTTTCAAGATGAAGCTTGATCAGCTTTATTGCTTTCAGACCTGTGTCAAGATGGCACATCAAGGCAGAAGCACACAGGAGAGCAAAACCACTCACCTTGTGGCCAGGAAGTGAAAAAAGAAGAATAAAGAGGCTGGGGTCCTGCAGTCAGTCCCCCGAAGAACCCCTTACTCCCTGGGCTCCTCCTCTTAAAAGATCATGCCTTCCAGCAGCACCATGTTGGAGACCAGGCTTTCACCATGTGGGGACTTTTGGGGGATGCTTAAGCTCCAGATAGAGCTCTGGGTTGCAATTTAATGGCACAGACTTAAGGTATAGAGTATGAGTGTCTTTGCAAGGGGAGCTGTGAGCACAGAAGGGAAGCAGGTGAGGAGTGAGCATATCAGAAGGGACAGCAGCAGAAGGGTGTGTGCCCAGCTGCCATGAGATGCCACCAATGGTCAGTCCACTGGTGGGAGACACAGAGCATGGCTGGTAGACATGGCCGGCCGCAGGCGCTAGCTCACATGATGGCAGATCATGTTCATCCTGCAAGCTTTGTGGGTTTTGAGCTAACAGCAGCATGGCCTGACTTATGTAGCCTTGGGCTCACCATATCTTCATTTTGGAGATGACCCCGAGGGCCCCAGGACCAGGCGCAGGGAGGAGTGTGATCAAGTATGCTGATGAGTCAGTAGTGGTGACACCAAAATTTCCAGGTTGTATTTATTTAGACACAATTACCTACAGAATCCCCCAATTTGTCAAGTATTTTTGTGTGTTTCACCCCATGCTGGAACCTTCTATCGTTCACCCTCTAAGATAATCATGAGTGTCTTTTCAGCATTACACAGGAACTTGGAATAAAATCATGAATGGTGTTTTTTCTTTTGGTTCTGTAATGAGTTGCCAAAATTCTAGTCATGACGTCATGTGTTATGAGTTCTTTATGCGCGGTGAGAAATGTGCCCGTGATTTACTGACACGTGACTGTGGAACAGGCAGCCAGCATCACTGACAGTTTTCCCGACTGTGAACACCCAGCATCACCAAGTGTAACCAGTGTATACTCGAAAACAACTCACTTCCTGTGTATACGTCACACATGTGCTTCATCCAGGGGCTTCTTTCAATTGCTTTAGGAAATCTCTTGAAACATGAATAAGTGCTTCCTACTGTTACCACTTTTGATGACTCCTCTCTTTTACAGAGTTCTTTTTTTTTTGAGATTTTTTTTAAAAAGAAATACATAATATCTGTATATATTCATGGCAAATAGTCCAATTACACAATAGTGCAGTGATTACATCAAGATAATTAGCATGTTTACCTTCTCAAATATTTAGTGTTTCTATCCATTGAGGGACTTTGGATTCTTCTAATTATCCTGAAACACACACAACTTCTGGCCAGCTACCACTTAACCGTGCTCAATACCAGAACCAATTCCTCCCAGCTTGCTGTATCTTGGGGCCTGTTTTCCAATCTCTGCCCCCTCCTAACCACTACTCATCTCCAGTTTAGTCTTTTCTTCTATGAGCTCAACTTTCCTTTAGCGTCCACATATGAGAACATGTAGCATTTCTCTCTCCTTCTCCACCTGGCATATTTCACTTAACAAGAATCTCCATGCATTCCATCCACTTGGTCACAAATGACAGGAATTTAGTCTTCCCTACAGCTGAGTGATATTCCATAGATATACCATGTTGTCTTTGTCTGCTCATTTTTGCCACCGGACACTTTGGTTGATTCTGTATCTTGACTACTGTAAATGATGCTCCAGTAAGCAAGGCTGTTTAGGTATCCCTTCACTATAATGTTTTTTTGAGAAATTCTTAACACTGCACTTGAGTCTTTTTCTCCCCTGTTGTTCACCTGCGCCTCCACCTGCAATCGTTGACAAATGTCCCATCCGGAAATGCCTGGTTCTCATGACCCAGAGGTTTCAATCTGTTCAGTGTACATCACCAGTATTAGTACTTGAAATTGGAACTTTTAACTACGAGCTATTTCACATGTGCACTGTGCAGAGAGAATTGTATCAAAAACCCACGTGTACTTATTCCCCATCCATAATGACTAACTCGAGACGCTGTGTTTCCAAAGTGCTCCCAAGGGATTCTTGCACGGGACACAGAGACCAGCCAGTCTATTTTAATAGAACAGGAGGTGGAAGGAATACTTCCATGGGTACTGACGCTGAGGAGAGTGGACAGGTGAAGGCTATGTGATTCTAAGGTACTATCCAGTGCTCCACTGGTCCACAGAGGCCTTCGTGAGAGTGAAGTTCAGTGTGTGTGCGCCTGTTGAGTTTTGTTAAGTGTTGGCAAAATTTGGAATTTGACATGGTAGGTTCTGGGGAAAATGCAAAGGAAAGTTCAATGGATTCCCACTCAGAATATTTATACCTTGACTCAGAAAACAGTACCATGGCCAGTCATGCAGGTAACTCGATAAAGCCTGGCTTAGAGGTATGTACAGAAAAGTCTGATGAGAGAGGGTAGGATGAGTCAATTGGAAACGTTGGATCAAAGAAGACAACTTCCCAGGGAAGAGGGGGTGGGACTGCCGTGAGACTTACTGAGAAAAGCACTGAAGCAATGCCAAATTTATCTCCATCTGTAATACAGAAGCTCAGCGGTACTGAAAATCCAGGTAAATGCATTTATATCTTCATGAAGTAGATGCCCGAGGGTAGAATTGGGGGCAAGTCACGTTGTCCAAGTGACAAACTCTCAGAAAAGTATTTCACCTCAAAGCTGGACAGTACCTTATGGAGGAGCCTGACCCAGTGCCCTGGTGACAGGAGAGCTTCTCGTCTGGGGCATTGCTGGTAGATGCCTCCCTGGGGTGACCCAGAAGCCCTAGCTGCAGAGCCCCCACTCTTCCCTTCCTGCGCTAAAATCTCATTCCTCAACTCCCTTTAACAAAAGAAACTATTTCTGTTGCTCCCACCCATTACATCAGCTTAAATATAATAGCTGTAAAATGATTTAAATTTCTCCTACCCATAGGTCTTATCAACCGTCAAACCAAAATGATCTTATAAACTGACGTGAAAAATAATATGACCCATATAATAAAATTAACAAAATATTAATTCAATAAGATTAATGATGTTTTTTATGAAACAAAACTCCTCATCCTGTGTTAAAGATAATAGCTCTCTCCTCTGGTCAGTGTACTTGGCTCACTGGTTAGCGGAAGGAGTTCCTGTCTGCCTAAGTCTGTCATAGCAAGCGGTGTCCATTTGACTCAAGTCTGTCTCTCCCAGGCTGAGGACCGTCTGCTCAGCCTTCACCCAAACTGCCAGCAATTAGTCCTCATTTTCCCCTTTCAATGAGATGTCCCTTGGCAACTTCACAGGATGTTTTGTGCACTTGGAAATTAGGGTCAGAGCTGTACTGTTATTGCAATCTTCAATAAATGGGCACCTAATGCAATTACAGCCTGGACTGGGAACAGAACACTCTTTCATTGTTATTTATTACCATACTCACTGCTAATGAACTGCTGTTGGGATTGATGCACAGCACGACAGGATCCCAGCAGCAAGTCTCCTGCAAAATGGAAATGGCTCTTGTAGCATGGGCTGTCTGCAGTTTAGGCACCTGAGTGGGTGAAGAAGGTCATTCTACCCCCACTTTTTTCTGTTCTAGCTTCTGTGAGACATCTGCCTGCATATACTTTGTCACCCATGGGATTGTTCATATTAGCTGGCCACCTCAATGAGTGGCTCTCAAGATCCAGAGTAATTTATAGTCACCCAGAGAGCTTATTAAAATGCCTGGACCCCAACCCAGAGCTTGTGACGTGCTGTAGTTTTTGGGGCTCCACCCAGGAACCTGCATTTTTAATAAGCACTCTGATATAAATAGCATGAATATGTTTATCACTTTCTAAGTTTATTCTTCACACTAAAATGAAACTGGGGAAACTGTCCAGCCCACCTAGTTGGAGAAATCTGCTACTCCATTTGGCTCTGTCTCTCCTGAAAGGAGTCAGTCACGGGAATCCAGGCAGGTCCCTCATAAATATCTAGAACAGTGCAGAAGCAATAGCCACAGTTTGTTTTCTGGTCATTTTGACCTATTAAATGGATGTACTTCCAGGGACATGGACATTCTGCATGAGGCTCTGATTGGTTCCCAGAGCATGCTGGGAGCTTCAGACTATGAGGGGGCAGGATTTCAGGCTGAGCTCACACTGGGAGGTCCCCATGGCTGTGCCAAGCAGAAAGGGAGGAGTCAGTGTGGACAACAGGAACCAGGAAAGCAAAGCTGACATCTTTTTTGGAGTACCTGTTGCTCAAGAAAGCTAACCATTGCACATTTACCTAAAGAGGGCAATGTCAGCCTGAGGACCCAACTGAGAAGTTGGACTGAATTTCTGAGTGTGTGCAATGAATCCTTCCCCCACTGACTCTTCTTGACAGGTGCTGCGATCAAGCAGAATGGCTGGTTAGGATTGTTTATAACTTCATAGGAAATGGAGCGGTTTGCTGGCACTTATTTTATGTCTTTTTTGTTGGGAGGGGGATTAAAATATTAACTTTCTTGGTATAACCCAAGTGAAGCCATCTGTTTGGGAGTTAAACTTAATGGTATGGATTACCAAGTCTCATTGTTTATATTTTACTGTTTCATTCTTTATGTTATATATAAGAACTCCAAAGACAAAGTATACCTAATGGATTCTTATTTTTAGTTAAGGGGAAAAGAACAAAATTATTGAGCATTTCAAGTTTATATAAAGTTAAGCATTAGAATAACCCTTATAAACTTATTATCAGAAATTATTCTACTTAGCAGGGTTAAGACTTATTTCTAACATTTACTAGAAATGGAGAAAGCCAAAAAAATAATAAAGATCTATTTTAACATAGCGAAACTTCCATGATAGGTATTGGCCCCACCTTTGTAGGATTCAGAGTACAAATAAAAAAGAGGGATGTGTGAAATTATGGTGAATAAGAATGATTTTTCTTATTAGCACTTATGTTAGCACTTATGTTTTTGTACATTTTGTGTTGCCTTTGTAGTACTGGTAGTTTTTTTTCTTTTTAATCATCTTGCATCTGTGCCTTGCCTGTATATAGAGCCCTGTAATGAGGTCTACACACTCAGCATGAATACAGCATCTGGAACTCTCAACACTATCCTTACAATCTAGAAATACTTAGATGAATTTGTATCTCAGAAGGAGAAGCTTGTAGCTTTTGGATTATGAATTCAGCCTAGTATTTCTCTTATTAATGGTCTCCAGTGACACTGTGGTTGAAGACATTAAATTCCAATTTCAAGGGTTTGATATGCAGTTCAGGTACCTGACACTCCTCTGAGCATAAAAACACCTCAGCTGCTTACTGGAAGTGCCAGCAGCATTTCACTAAGGCAGCAGCTCCAGTTTGAACAAATGGGCACAGCCAAGTGTACCAGCAGAGCAGCACTGTTGGTTTGCGTTAAGCTTCAGTGTTCCTTTAATCCCCGTATTGGGAATCAACTTCAGATGGCTCCGCTGGTCAGTTTCTATCATTGCCTTTTGCAGTCTTGTCCTTGAGGCTGACAATATTGTGTTCAGTTAGTCTTGCAAGCTCTGTCATCCTTGTGTTGGCTGGCAGGCTGTCCAGGTGGGTTGGCAGAGCATCAGTGAGTACCACTGCATCATGGCTCTATTAGTACTTGTGGTGGGATGGAGGCTCTGGGCATCCTGGCTTTTCAGCTTGAGATGAATTTACACATATCCTGTCTTAGTTACTCTTTACTTGTCACTGAGACAAAAATACCTGATGCCCAAAGTTAGAGAAGAAAAGGTTTATTTCTTACAGTTCTTGGAGGTTTCAGTCCATACTCAGTTGGCTCCAAGGCAGGGTGGTGTGGTAGGGCAGCTCTTCATGGCTGGCTGCAAACAGCAAGGTGGAAACTGGCAAGAGAGAGAAAGACACACCTTCCCACCATACATCATGTGCTGGCTCCACCCCTAGGTGGGTGTAGCACTCACACCACCAATCCAAGCAGTAGACAATGAACCAATCACAAACGTTAGATTTGGTCATCTCCGTAATTGCATGAGGCTTGGGAGCCACTGACATAAACCGTGACACTACCTGACTTAAACTGCATCCTTTCTGCCAAACCACAACTCGAATTCTGGATGGCTTCTTGCCTTTTGGTGATAGATCATATACACAGCACAGCACTTATAGGAAGCCTGGTGCTTATTCTACAACATGTAGTCCCAGGAGAGCAGGGAGCCAGACTGGGCACCCCAAGATGTAGGCTAGAGTGCTAGAATCCTTCCCCCTTTCCACGGGAGATGTCAGCATTTGTCTGACACTCCATGTAGCCCTCTCCTGCTAGAATGTAGTAGGCATCTGAAGAACTGACTTCTTGGGCCAAATCATCACTGACTCTGGGAATGGGACATTCCCTGCCCCAAAACCGCTTCTCTGAAACTTACAGAAATCACACCACAAGGGTTTCAGGACAAGGACAAGCATAAAGACTTCTCTGAGTGGGAGGGGTGTGAACGGGGGCTGTATTTGTGACAGTGGGAGGGAGGCATGGAGAAATTTAACTCGAAGAAAGAAAGCAAATCCCCTGTGAGAGAATCACCCCTTTGCTGCTACTGTGTTACTTTCCTTCTTGCCTTGTGAAAGAGCACTTTTTTATTTCCTGATGAGAGTGAAGTAGTAGGTTTTCTGTGTTGACGTATTCCATCACTTACTTTTCATTATCTACTCTCCACTCTGAGGATGTTGTGTGTCTTGTGGAACCCTGCAGGTAGATGTTTGAAAATAGCCCCTTGGATTTCCTCTACAATGAGCAAAGTCAAAGTCCAGTGACAGCTTAGCTCATGCTTCAGTGCCCATTCGTTCGTTTGGCCCAAAGTAAGTGGTTGGCTTACAGTGTAGCCCGCAAGGCCTTGTGGGGAGACAGTGATGACTGGTGGGGCTGGAGAGGGAAAGAGTCCTGCAGGATCCAGCAAGGTGCAAGCAAGAGTGCGGTTAGAGAGGTAAACAGGTTACCCAGGGTGCTAGGCCCTGCTCATGCGTGGTGGGGCAATTCTGTGCTAGGACCCAAAGGGCCTAGCGGTCAGACCCAAAGGGTTGCACCAAGTTGCTCCTCAGATTTGCAGTGAAGCTATTCCGCAGCGCGGATCTTCCCCTCATGGACTATTTCAATCATTAGCGAGGTATTCCTGAATTTCATAACAGCCATTTACTATTCCACTGCTCTCCTCCCTTGAAACTAGTCACTTGGATACTATCCCTGATTTTCATCGCCGAAAAGATTAAGATTCATGAGTCATGGAGAGAACAGTTTGCTTCAATTTAAAAAAATAACAAAAATACCGCAGTAAAATGAATGAAAGTACGAAAGCCATCTGCGGCGGGGATGATAACGCCAGCTCTGGATTTACTGTAAACAGTGGGATCTGCTTGTCCACTTCCGAAGGGGAGTGAGTCCCTTCTTCCAGGATCTCCTGGCAGCCCTGTGTGAGCCCCGTGGCAGGGATGCCGGCTCAGAGGGGGTGTTACTGATGGTCACCTAAGATAGCCGGTCCCTAAATTTACCCAGCACTTGCAATGTCACCTTGGGAGGGGTCATCTGAGACTGTCTGAATCAGGGCCTACGTGACCTCGTATTTGCCAATTCATTCTAGACTTTAAAACGCCATATTGTTAAAAACAAAAACTACGACTTCAGTCATATTTTCGAGCTCAAAATTTCTGCACACCTCAGAAGACGGGTCTGCGAACACCATAGCAACGCGGGAATGGTAAATTTTCAGCTTTCCTCCCATGCAATCTGACAACTCCGCGCTGGAGCCAAATCAGCGGACGCCACGTCCTTTTCCGTGGAAGTTTTCTCCCTCCTGGAAGCCCGGCCGCATCTCCCCACCTCCTGGCGACAGGCCAGCCCGCCCCTCGCTCCGGGCTGCCAGAGGCTTCTGCATCACATCCTCGGCTCGCGTTAGTGAGGCAAGCTTTCTCCCGAGAGCCGAGGGCCGAGAGCCGTGGCTTCCCTCCCTGAGCTCCTGCAGGGCAGGGCGCCTCCCTGATGTGGAAAGGGCCTCGCTCTGACCCTAGGCCTCGCGACTCCAGGGGGATCTGGAACTGAGTGCTCCGGGTTGCGGCAGCCGATGCTTCAGGGCCGTGGGAGGAGGCGGGGCTGCGTTGCCGGCGCACCGAGGAGAAACCTCTTTTGCGCAGCCTTTAATTCAAGTCTAATCTATTCACTTGCAATTTCCTGTGCAAGGCACATCCAATCTGAATTTTTTCTTTCAAAAAGAAATAAGAATACAGCAGCCCGAGGCCAATAAATCACTCACCTGAGGGCCGCCGGCCCCCTCCCTCTCTGCGCTCCGGCGGCGGGCGGTGGGGGCCCAGAGCGAGGCCGGCGGCGCAGCCCCGCGCCCCGCCCGCCCGCGCGCGCAGGAGGAGCCGCCAGCCGGGGCGTGGGCCGTGCGTCCGTCCGAGCTGCGCGTCGTGCCGCCGGCGGGGCGGGAGCGGCTGCGGTTCCTCCCGCGCAGAGCGCACCGCTGCGAGCCGAGCCCGGCCGGCCTGCTGCGCCCCAGGTAACTTTTCCGCCGCGCTCAGGGGATGAGGGTCCCCGGGGCGCCCAGCTGGGGTGCGGGGCTGTGTCCCCCTCCGTGTCCCCCGGGACCCGGGAACCCCGACTCGGCCAGGCTGGGGGCCTCCGAGCCCAGCGGGAGGGGAGGTTTGGTCCGGGCCCGGGGCGCCATGTTTCAGGGGCGCCGTTCCAGGTCACCCCGGTGCCGGAGCGAGCGGGGCGCCGGGGCGGCACTGCGGCGCCGCGGGTCGGAGCGCGCACGGAGCATCCCGGCTTTTATGTAACTTGCCTCCCGCCTGGGCCGGCCGGGGACGGCAGGGGGTCTCGGGGCCCGGGCACCTGGGGGACCCGTCCGGCCTCCCGCGCACCTGGCTTCCCCCGCGCCGTGGCGGGGTCCCCGAGGCGGCCTGTGGCGTGGGGGCGGGGAGGGGGCGCGGGCCCGGGATGCGGGGTCCTGGCCAGGCTTGGGCCTGGGGGCTGCCGTCTCGGGCCCCCTCCTTTAGCCCAACTTCTGCTCCCCCACCCCACCCCCACCCAGCACCCCCGCGCCCCGGGCTTAGTTCGCGGTTCCTGCAATGCGGTGGGTGTGGTTACCCGGTGAACTGTAACTGCTCCTCTGCGGCGGCGGCAGGAGCGACCCTGCCTTTCCCCTCCTACATTCGCGAATCCGAAGTTTTCCGAGGGTCCCCCTGCCTCTACAGGCCGGGGTGAAAGTTGGGAGGAGACAGCGGCGGACCGACTGGAACGGTGGAGGGAAGCGTGTGGCACTGATCAGGCTGAGGCCGGGCCGGAGCGGCGGTGCTGGCCGGGCTTCGGCTTCTTCCCGCTGGTCCTGTGGAGCTGCGTCTGCAGAGAGCCGGCCTGGCCTTTCTTTGCCCCAGTTTGGGGGTCCCCGTGGCAGCCAGGTGAACTGGAGTTTTCTGGGTAGAATAGAGCTCGCCTCCCTGGTAAAGCAGTGGCCCCCCAAGCGCTGGAAACATTGTGTTTAATTTTGCAGGGATTTCTTTTTAAAGGCCAAGGACAGGAAAATGATAAAACGCTTGTGTGTGGGAGCCGTTTTCCTAGCTCAGTGGCGACAGAGAAGCGCATCAAACTTGCTTGAATGCGTTGAACAGGAAGGTGGGTTCTGCCTTAGCTCAGCAAGACTGTTTTTTAACATGCATGCTAATTTAGCATCAAAACGCTCCAAACTTTAGTTGTAGTAACAAATTTATTGTAAGAGGAAATACATTCTAAATTGGAGAAGCATGACTTTAATTTCCAAGGTATTTATGAAGAAGACTGAATGTGAAATGCTGTCTCATTTGCTTTAGGCTCTTCTGATGGATTAGAAAAGCAAAAATAATTAGATGCACGAGTGTTTGCATAAAGTTTTTCTGGCTAACACACTCGGGTGAGTAATTTTTGCAACACAGACTGTTTTGCAAATGGTTTATTGGTAATTAGCAAAGTAGCCATGTTAATTGTGAACAGGATTGAGGAGCAGAGGTCAAAGGCCAGGATCTCATGATGTAGTCACTTTTATTTTTCTAAATCATTCTTTAGGCCTGAATGTGATTTAGGCTCAAAGCAGATTTTGTCAGATCTTCTCGAATGGCACTTGGGCTTGGGCCAACTTTGTGTTGAAGTACAGGACCAAGGATTTTTGCAGTTCTGCTTACACATTTTTAAATTGTTTGCCCAGATGCAGTGAGCCCACCTAGGTAGCGCCATTCATGTCCTGAGAGAGATGATGTTACCATCATCCTATGAATCTTTTCTGAATTTACCATATTTTGTGCTAAGTGTGACAAGTGCTATACAAGTATTTTCTCCCATGTAGTAGAATGTGCATTCATCTTTTAAGCCTGTGCTTTTAAAAAAGCAACTAAAATTGATGAATTAGAATTCATGTCCTTGGCTGTGAACTAGAACTCCAAGAGTAGACTGAAAAATAATATGCTTCCTCTCTGGGGGGATTAGACTGTAACATGGAGAAGTTTCTTAAGTCGTATGTGTGTTCCGGTCGCCATTAATTGGCCTGTACCCCATCACTGTTTACCTCTTTGAAAGTCAGGTTTCCTGTGGAACCTGGGCTTCCCGTTGAAAGCCACGGAGCGCATTTAGCTCTGGGACCACTTCATTTAGAGAGGCCCCTAATGGTGCTGTTGCAGCATCTCCTTCTGGGAGGGTTGTTTGCTGGCAGCTAATTTGTTGGGAATTCATCAGACACTCTTGGCTCCTGGAGTGCTGTGCTGTATCATTTGATTTGCCCTGGCTGTAAAGAATTATGTGCTCAGAAGCGAGGACAGGGACCGTGAAGCCATTGCTCTGCCTGGTGTTATGACATCACTATGGCTCAGAGGAAGCAAGGGTGGGGCAGGCAAAAACCAGACTGTCTGAGGCATCTCGCTGGTCTAAGTTTGCCTGATGCCTGAGCGAGCATCTATCTCCCTTCTCACACTGAGCTGCGCCACAGGGTCTTATCTGGAGAACTGGAGGAGAAGAGGGGATGGAAGTCTGCTGGGGCGGAGGTGTTTCCCAGATCAGGGGCGGAGGCGTTTCCAGGGGAAGATAGCAGACATCACTGAGTATTTCTTCTGTAAAAGAGCACAGTCTAATTTTTAGAGGGCCGTTTAAAAATTACCTAAAGAACTAGAGTAATGAGTCGATATTTTTATTTGTGCACCAAGTCAATGTATTTCCTGCTGTTCCTTGTGCTAAAATAGCATCCTTGATAAATTTTTGGTTTAGATTATTAGGGTTGTCTTTTTTACAAGTATGTAGCATCTTGAAAGATACAGTCTATTTTCTGGGTGGGCAGTGTTCTTAGCCAGTTTTGAGTGATGTGATCACAGTTGGCAATTGAAAAAAAATTGTAAAAGCTGGGGATTTCACAAGCCTACAGGATATCTGTAGTGATCAGAGGTCATTGATCTCTATTTCCAATTTTTGCTCTACTTGCTAATTGGTTTATAAGGTAACATTCTAATGCATCTTTAAAATTCTTGTGCAGAGATGATCAAAGACAAGTTCCAGGCCAAATTAGTGTTGAATACATTATGAAAGGAAGAATGGAATTCTGAAACTATCAAGTTGTTTCGGCTTCTGAATTTAATGTGGTATGAGGGTAAAAAGCAAAGAACCATAGAGGAGCTGTAGGGTGTATTTTCTTTTTCTGTACCTCTTTGCTGAGGTGATGGTCCTTGCATTGAGTGTATTTTATGTGAAGGAGCTCAGGGCTGTGCTTATTGAACTATGTGGCTATTCCAGAACACATTTTGAAAGAGGAAAAAAAATGTTTGAAGTAGAGAAGTAGAAATTAGGTACCAGAACTGCAGATCACTTGGTTGAAATGTCTTCAGTGCTGCATTTTTAGACCTTGAGATGATTGGTTAAATTGCACACTTTAAGAGTAGAAGCTTCTATTAGTACCAAACCTCTAATTCTTTTGTAATTTGCAGTACAGAGGAAAAAGCTGACAACTTAATTTCTGGATTGCTGACATTTTGATATACGGCCCTGCCTTACAAACAAAAGGGAGGGAGATCTGTAGGAGACCAGGGGAACAGATGGGATGTTTAACCTGCTCCCAGTGCTTTTCCTTCCCGGTCCCCTGGGTGGGTTCCTGGTCTGGGTAGGAACTTTTTCCTTTTGGGATTTTGAACCCAAACCAAGTAGAGTTCTAAACCCTTAAATCACTGAGTAAAAAGTGAGGCTGTTTGTGACTTTAAAACACAAGCTGATGAGGCTTCAGGACTGCTGGCGTATGTAAGAATGAGAACTACCAGACTCGCGTCATTACTTTTAATGGCAGGTTCTTCTACCTCGTGAGCTCACTTTTGTATCTCCAATCGCATAGGCTCTAGGCATTTTGCCACATCAGAGAAGCAAATGAAGTATTAAGAGAGGAAGAGGGAATGGTTTCCTGTGGGGTGGGGGGTACCTCTGTAGACTCTCTGCTCCTCTCCTGTCCTCTGACTGGTGTCTGGAAGGTCATCAGTGGAGCAGAGGCTTGGAAAAGGAGAGGAAGCAGATACAGGGCGGTCTGGGCTGATTTGGATCAGTGTGGATCCGCGTCAGTGATATTGATCCTGGCACTGGGCTGGACAGACGAAATCTTTTTTCTGTTGCAGATACCGTCTTTTGGTCAGTCTCATATATCCTCAAATAATGAGTTGGTGTGTTTTCATTGAGCTCCGGGTTTCATTTCTGAAACTTCCTTTTCACACTTAACACCTCTGAGTTTGGGATGTTTTACGAGATAGCCACATGGTAGAAGAAAGGCTAGAGACCTCACTGGAGCTCTCTGACAACATGGCATCTGACACCTGTCCAGTGCTCCAGGTGACAGAAGCAGCCATAACTCTGAGCGGATATGCAATTTTGAAGAGCTGAGTTTTGTTCATTGAAGGATTTGGGGGCATATCTAGGCCTTCTTAGTTTGTTTACATTTACTTGATGCAATGAATGCCTAGGCCATTCTAGAGCAGTGGTGGCGAACCAGTGGCACGTGTGTCATAGCTGATTATGCAGAGCCTCTGTTGGCACGGGAGCCAAATCACCCCACGTCACCCAAGCAGCCGGGTGTCAGATAACAGTGCACCTAGGGTCAGTGTTGGCGCCTTGTGGCAAATAAGTGGGTTTTCAGTTGCAGTTTGGGCACCTAACCTCTGAAAGGTTCTCCTTCTCCAGTCTAGAGGTTCTTTAAGTGGTGGAAAATTAAAATTCCAGTGGTCCAAGCTGCATGAGTCACTGCTTCATTGGCAGAGTGCTGCGCACTGTGGTATTGTCTCTGATAACCAGTGACATCATGACTTGGATGAAATATGGTTTGTCACTCTGTGAAACATGGTAGCCTGCTTTCTGTCAGTGTTACAGATACCTCAGGTAATTCACTTAAAGAGGAGACCTGTGGTCTTTGGTCTGTTGCCCTTGGCCCTTGGCATCATGGTTGGGGCATGCGGTGGAGCCACTGTGGCCCACCAGGAAACAGAAGTGGAGCGGCAGAGAGAAGTGGCTGGGGGTCCGAGGATCCCCATCAGGGCCCCCCACAATGACCCCAACTCCTCCAGCGAGGCCTCCATCTCCTAAAAGCACACTACCACCCCAATAGTGTCATGTTTTAAAATCACAGTCTCAACACTTGGGCTCTTAAGGGCCATTTCAGATCCAAACCATAGCACTTTGTTGCCCAAGTTATTATTTTTTAATAAAAAATTGTTACCATCAAGTGCTTCTTAGACCATTGTAGGTGTATAAGTTAGTAATTCCATTTCTTAGCTGCATCATTTTATAGGAAGCATCTGTGGAGTGGCCTCTGTTTTCCATGTTGACTTTGCATTTTCACTGTTGGGAGACAGCTGGGTTTGGTAGAGATTGGCTGTTGAGAGACATTCCAGAAGCCAGAGGACCTAGGACTAGCTGGAGTGTCGGCTGTACACTGGGGTAGGAGATGAGCCCCAGTAGGAGAGTGTGGGCTGGCTGTAGCTGGCGTTTGGATGTTTTGGACTCTGCTAGCAAGTGAGCGCCCAGGGCAGTGAGGGGGAGGAGCTGAGCGCAGCACATGCCCCTGTAATCCCAGCTGCACACTCAGAGGGCAGGAGAGGCAGGAGGGTGAGGCCAGCTGGCCTGCGTGGTAAGTCCCAGGCCAGCCTGGACAGCCATGCGTAAACCTGTCTGAGAAGAAGAAAGAACTGGGGCAGAGTAGGGAAGAAGAGCGTTTGCTGGTGAGAAACGTAGCGTAGTGAACTGGAAGACCAGGAATTAGGAGACAGATGGGCTTTTGTTAATGGACGAATCCAAAAAAATTTCAGAAATTGAATGTAACAGGTTTTCCTCTCAGTGATTGATATTTTGGCTGTTCCCTCCATATATATATTCTCGTGGCATATGTAGCTAGAAATTAAATATTACTTCTGGACTGTTTGAGGTAGAAAATGAGATATACATAGACTGAGATTTCCGTTCTTTTCATTTTTTTTCTAGTTAAAATGTCTTTATTTCAGATATTTAAAATAATACACACTTACTTTAGAGTGTATTTGTAGAACACGGCAAAACAGAAGGAATCTTATCATCCGGAAGTGTATACTGTTAATATTTCAGGCAAATAGCTTTCCAAAACTTCCGCCCTAAGGAAGGGAATCTATTATAGTGCGTACTGCGGTCAGACAGACTCGGGGCGGGCTCCCCGTTCACTGTCAGGTCTCTTCCCATCCTGGAGTGTCTGTGTGCTTCTTTATAAAATGCCCATGATGCTTATTTCTCCAAGTTTGGAGGATTAAGTGATACAGTTTGTACAGACACTATGCACAATACCTGGTGTGCCAGGTGTGGTCCCAATAGATGGTCTGCATTTAATTAGAAATACTGATTACATCACTCACTTGAACACACTTATCCCACCCTTCTAGACATTTCTGAAGCAGTCCTGGAAGTTCTCTTTTGTGATATTATTAGTTGTGCCTCCGGGCTGTTTCACTGTCCCAAATTGAGTTAAAAGGTTTCCCTTTCCTGATCATTTTGACTTTGGGGAGGAGCCGTGGTGCCAGGTCTGGTGAAGAAGGTGGATGAGCTGCCCTTCCTCGGGATGGTAGGGGCAGCGGCACTCCCCACTTTTTCTTTCTCACACCTTGTAAAGACACTCATGAAAGAGGATTCCAGAACGGCTTCAGCAAGCAGCAAGAAGGATGGGACAAGTATGACTGAAGTGAGAGGAAAGCGCTTTGAGCGGCCTCCTGGCAGTGTGCTGTAACGATAGTACATTTTCAGGTTTAAATGGCCATCTTAGTCTTTGATCACCTCTTACGTCACAAGTGCCTGATGAACAGCAGTAACACCATTCTGCAGTCCATACACATTCATGCATAGATAGGCGCACTGCACACTAGTTTTGTAAATAGGTTTCTATCCTAACTACTACTGTGCAACATTTTCTTTTTTAGGTAACAGTTTGTCTAGGAAGCCTTTCTCTCGTACACAAATCTATGCCCGCACCGTTATTTTTAATGGTAAATAAATATTTCCTTTGACTCCTGTGCAGACCTGGAGAAGGGTCATAACTGTGATGATGATGATGATGGTGATGGTGATGGTGATGATTTGAAGTCTCGCCATCCAACCCAGCCCCCTCCTGCCACTCGCCAGCTATGGAACATTGTCTTCCTGTGTCTGCATCAGGATGCAGGCACAGTTACTATTTCCAAGGCTAATTAGGTCCATTTTGCTGATGTGTGTGACCGTAGATTTAGTTTTAACAGACTACGGCAGCCAGGCTTTCCCCGTGTATTTGCCGACTTGTCTTTTGTGTCAGTGCTGACAGTCCTTAGGAGGCTGCCCTTGTCCAGCTCAGTCCACTGCTGGGTCCCCAGCACCCACTGTCCCCAGAGCTCCACCGGGCAGCTCCTGCATGTCCCGAAAGGCAGCAGAGGTGCCAGCCTGCACGTGACCGGGATTCTGCAGGTTCAGGCGTTGAGCACCAGGCAGTGTAGGGGCGCTGGGAACCTTAGAACTGATCTGGGGTCCGGATGCTTCCTTTGTGTCAGAAGCAGTGGTAACAAAATCAGCCTGAGCGTGCAGCCTGCAGAGGCTCCAGGGATGCGGCCGCTCTACCGTGCTCGCCACATGCACCAGGTTCAGCAGCCTTCTGCTTCCTGGACGCCGGCCCTGCCTCCCTACCTGCTGCTCCTGAAGGTGCTGCAGGCTGGCTCGGTGCTCACAGGCCCCCTTTGGATCCTGCCGTGGGCTCTGTGAGCTTCCGGCTGGGCCAGGCGTTTCCTGCTTTGCTGGTTCCCGGAGTCACTCACACTGCAGAGGTGCAGAGCCCTCTTGTCGGTTCCACTAAAGAAAATTAGTCCCGAAGGGGGTTCTGTGTTAGCTTTCCGTCCCTGTGACAGTACCCGAAGCCATCAGCTTCTACGTGAGGAGGGATTTACTGCAGTGCGTGGGTTCGGAGGGAGGTTTTGGCGCACAGGCAGTTGGTGGGGTTGCTTTTGGGACTATGACAAGGCCCGGCATCTTGGTCAGAATGTGTGGGAGAGAAAAAGTGGGGGGCTGGGAAGCGGAGAGACAGAGGAAGGGCCAGGGTCTCAATATCCCCTCCATCAGTCCCCAGTGACTGAAGGACCTGCCAGGAGCCACATTCCCTGAGGTTCCGCCTTCTCCCAGTGGCACACAGCAGGGACTTAACTTAGCCTTCTACATGAGATTCAGGAGACATTTAGCATCCAAACCACAATTTTGTTCCATTATTTGGGGCTAAGAATAGGACAAGGGAAATGGGGTGGACTTACTTGCCTAGCACAAGACATGGAATTCTTGGAATGTAGCTAGCAGTAGTTCATGGAGAGGACCTGTCGTGTAGAATAAGGAAGAAAGAAAGAGAAGCTGCAGATTCCAGCAGCTGCTAACCTCGAGCTGGTTAGCCACGGGCAGCTCGCTGCATCTCCTGGATGAGTTTCCCAGCTGTTCCATGGTCATAGCTCGTGGACAGGGTCTAGGCCCCTCTCACCTGAAGGGCGGAAGTAAGATTTTTATTTGGAGATGTCTCATTTGGGGTGGGATGAGCACAGAGATACAGTACGTGTTTTCCCAGTTCAGCTAATGTGTGTTGTTACTAGAGACCAGCGTTAGACACCCTGAGAATCCACAGATGACTCTCAGCGATGGGGTAGGATTTTGTGACATTCCTCCGCAAGCCTTATAATCCCAAAGATGACGTCAGTATGAATGTAGAATTTTGTCCAGTATGGAACCCCGAACAAGAACAGAGGTTACTGTTGAGACACAGTGGTTTGCAGAATTTCACATGCAACAGGGTTACCTGGGGAGTTTGTTGAATGGGATTTTTAGGTACCCGGCCCCAAATTCTCATCTAGTAGGTTTGCAGTTGAGTCTAGGTAGCCTGTTTCCAATAAGAACCTCAGTGGCATCTGCTGGACGGAGTCCCTCAGCCTCCTTTGGAGCTGTTGTCTTAGGGACTTGTCTTAATGACTTTCCAGTGTACTGGCTATTGTCAGACGGGCATTTAATTTGGGGAAATAATGCACCATAGATAAATACTGCCCACGTTGGAGAGAGTGCTTGTTATAGAGCAAAACCTCTGGTCCTAGACTCAGGATTCGTTGGTTTCACTTTGATCCATCATTTTCTGTTTTTTGTTATCCTAGGCAATTATGTAAAACTTAAAAGGTAAAAAGTGAAGTGGTTACTTTTCTCTTTTATTAAATAAGGAAGACAGTAATTATGCAGCCAAATGTCTGAAGAATTCATTAAGAGCTGAAGTGAAGCCAGGCATGGTGGCCCATGGTGGTAATCTCAGCACCCTGGGAGGCTGAGGCATGAGGGTCACAAGCCTGGGCGACTGAGTGATTTAGTGAGACTTGGTCTCAACATTTTTTAAAAAAATAAGTAAATAAAGTAAAAGTCAGGGGTGTAGTTCAGACAGCCTGGGTTCAATTCCTAGTAGTGGAAAAGAAAAATAAAGAATCGAGGTACAAGTATGTCTCCTACTCTGTCTGCAGCTGGGTTAAGTTTTTCCTTTGTGACTGCCTGTCTGAGTAAGGATAGCTCCGTCCATCAAAGCCACACTGAGCCATTTGGTTATTCTGAAGGTGCTGTGAAGTTCTTAAATATGTGAAGCTTAAGTGATGGTGAGCATTGTTATTTTCAGGCATTACTGTGTTTAGTGGTATTAATATAAATCGTGAATGGTCAGATTACATTATGACATATAAATTTGATTTTTCCCCATACTTGTATCTGAGAATCACACACATGCTTGTCCACACAGACACGCCACATGCACACGCACACACGCACACACACACCTGTGTAAGCCTCCTAGAGGGCCCACGAAACAACACAAAAGTCACTGTATGTCACATTTAAGTTGCGTCTACTTTTTAGAAAACTGCTGGATGCAAGAGGGGACTTGTGTCTTTGGTGCTAATCTGACGTTGAGACGTGAGAATCCTCATCTTTGCTGACAGAATGGCTCTGCCTTGGTGTGGAGTCAGCAGACCAGGCACCTTCTCTGTCACCCCTCTTCACACCTTGGCCCCCCTCTTTGAACCTCCTCCAGGGCGCATCCGCTTTGCCAGACTGGAGTTGGAGTGTTCTCACATTAAAAAAGGAGGTGTGCAGAGGTCTTTGATAAAGGAGGTACATTATGGAAATTCGTCTCCCCCAGCACCTCCATTTCTGGTGCATATTGCGCACCATGCAGCAGTCACCCCCGTTTACCGTCAGGACTGTTACGTCGGCAAGGGTTCTGACTTGGTGATTTCCTTGCCCAAGGCTTCTCCTGGGTAGGACTGTGAAATGCCTTTTTTGAGCGTGTTAGCACACTGGCAGGCTCTGCCGCCGTTCTGGTGGAGAGGCCTCCTCTGCTCCTTCTCTCAGTCAGCGCTGTACCGTCTCTGAAGCTGAGTCTAGGACAGCTTTGGAATCATCTGGTCCCCAGACTGACTCTAGGTCCAATGTGTCTCTTCCTACAGGAGCGAGCACCACAGAAGAGACCCTGGCACCCTTCGGCCTAGCTTTGCCTCAAGCTTATTGCCAGTGTTTCTTCTCTGCTCCCGACTGGGAGAAATCGTGATTTGTGCAGGCAGAACACTCGTGTGACATAGCAATAATTAGAATAAAAACATTCATGGAGACAAGCAGTCGCGATGATGGCTTCTGCCAGAACTGTGGGCGCTTTGCCCCTCTGTTTATGCCCCAGGTACTGAAGGAGTGCTCGCCTCAAACCGCTACCTCGCGTGGGGCTTGGAAGTTGCAGTGCAGAGCAGGACAGACCGGACCCAGCTTCTCTGGAAAGTGGATTTTAAACAAGGGGATGAGCAGTGAGCAAAGGAATAAATATGATCTGAAATAGCAAAGAGGGCTCTGCGTGGGCCCAGGCCCCGGTGGCCTTGGGTGGAGAGGGCCCCTTGAGATGCAGTCACCTGAGGCGTTGTACTCGCTACTTTCCCGTCGCTGGACCAAAGACCCAGAACCCTCGGTTTCAAGGAGGAGAGGTTTATTTCGGTTGGGCTCAGACCGTGTCTTTAACTATCTCTGCCCGGGAGCGTGACACAGGGTCTGCAGAGCTGTCCCTTCTCAACTGTTGAATACATAGCTTTACCCTTTGCCTTCCTTTGTGATTTTGTTTTGATTTAAATATAATCCTCTGGTCTCTCATGTAAGTTACTCTCTGCTGCTGTTTCTCTATGGCATGGACTTGGCTGGTAGCTGAGGCTTCAGAAGCCAGGACCTGGCAGAATCGTTTCCCAAAGTTTATAAATCTACCCTTTCTTAACCTTTTTCTTTAACAAGGTCCTCTAATTTGGAGAGATCTCTGGAGTGCTCAAAACCCAAATCTAGTGAAGCCAGGATCCGGGACTCGACCCTATATTGATGCATCTCCTGTTGAGGTGTCTCCTGGGCTCACGAGAGACGTGTCCATGGCATGAATGTGTCTACAACATGCATGAAATGCACTTTGGGCTCCAGAGGCGCAGAACACATCTCTTCTACCCACTGAGCTCATCTAGAGAGAGGCCCAGTGTGTAATGATGGGAAGGGGCCCCAGGAGCTCCAGAGGCGCCCAGTCCTTGTTGCTGTTCAGGAAGAGCTGGGAGGTGAGGACACCTCTGGGCTCTTGGTTCTCTGCGCACTGTCTGAGCCTTTGTCTGTCCTTGTAGCCATGAGGCTTTTTCCCTCGGCCAGGTTCTGTCTGGTGAACTGGTTCTTGGTTCTGTCTACCTGGCTCGGGAATGAGCAGGTTCTCCTTGGCCATCATCACAGTTCACAGGGCAGGAACAGTGTTGGGACAGGAAACAGGGCTTGCAGGGATGTCTGGAGAAGAGGGTGCTGCATCCTGCCCAACACCTGAAGGCCCGGCTGGTGGGGTCTGGGGCGGGCTAGAGGGCTGGGGCTCAGGGTGACGGAATAGCAGGTAGAGAGACCCAGAGGGCACTCCGTGAAGATGCACATCTCCCGTGACTGAGGAGCTGGCCAGGCCCAGGGACGGCAGGGCAGAGTGAGCCTTGGGGGGGTGGTTGACCTAGCCTGCAGACATCCCTGGGGTGAGGCACCCCCCCAGACCAGGCCCAGTGGCGCGATACAGCTGGCTGCTACTTTGCAGAGGCTTATCAGGGCTCTCACAATCATCTGGGGCTTTCGCTTTTTGGGGAGACAGCGAATCATTGTGGGTACAGTGACTGTTTTCACATCCTTTGGTTGAATGGATGAAAGAATGAATCCAGATGTATAGACACATCCTGGCTCCACAGTAGGTAGCGCTGCTTTGCAGGCAAATGTGTCTTCTCAGAAACCACTTCTCAATAAAAAAAATTTTAATGACATTTATGACCAGCGTATGTCGGTCGCCAGGGCAACGTCACGCAGAAGTGGGTGAGGCTCTCAGTGTGCTGGGTGTGGAGAGGGAAAGCAGCTCCACTCCCTGTGACCTGAGCTGCATCCACCAGAGGGGCTGTGGGCTGGTGCTGTTTCCGAGGCTGTGGGTAGAGGCCCTGGCTCTGGGGTCTCATGGGGCAGGGTCAGTGTCCAAAGCACCAGCCAAGGAGAGGACAGTGCTGGGGCAGTGCCTGAGTCATCACAGCCATGCCAGAGCAGGCAGAGAAAGAGTACATGAAACTGCCTCCCAGGGGCTGGGAGGAGCTTTGAACTTAGGACCGTGGCTGTGGACTTCGAGGCGTCCCTCGAGGGGGTCTGGGTGGGACCCTGGGAAGAGTTGGGCCGCAGATCCTGCCTTCCTTTTGAAGGGGGATGCAGTATGCAAGACACATGCAGGGCTAGCGACCCCACACTCGTCGAGTGATTGCCATGCCCGCCTGAAGGAGATGGAGATAAGATAAAGGCTGAGAGGCGATGCACTGTCTGTCCTCAGTTGCTCCCTGGACCAGTGCAGGCCTGGCCTCAGAGTTCCTGCCGTGATGTTAGGGTCAGCGGTGGTCAGGAGTTGTCCTCAAGTTCTCTTGGGACACTCAAGGAGAGCTGATACCCGGTAGTGTTTGTGTTTCTGTCCACAAGCCAGAGAGGCCCAGCTGCAAAGACAGAGGCTCATGACCATCAGCTTAGGATGGAGAGGAAGGCCGAGGAAGATGGGGGTCACCAGGGAGAAGGTGGAGGGAAGAGAGTTTGTAAAAGATACAAGTTAGAAGAGGACAAGTTGAAAGAGGTCACAGGACAGGTCAGACATGGTGGCGCATTCCTGTAACGCCAGCATTCAAGAGGCTGAGGCAGGAGGATCACCACAAGTTTGAGACCAGCCCTGGCTACATAGTGAGTTCAACACCAGCCTGAGCTACATAGCGAAAACAAAAAAGACACAGGGAGCTATGGTTCTAGAAATTTCCCCAGCTGTAGAGGTCCGAGGCTTCCATGATGGTCACTCCCTCTGCATGTGGCCACCCTGACGGTGGCCCCAGGGACCAAAGAGCAGCACAGGTTTTCCAGGCGTAGGCACCAGCCATCCCTCCGCCACTTGGCCCGTAAGATGCCTGCAGTGTCACCTCCCCTTCACCCCCAGACTGGGCAACTGCGAGCAGTGGTTTCTCCCAGGGCTAGAAGCACAGAGCTCTCTTCCAAACAAATTGTTTCCTTCATGGTCGGATGGCTTTATCGTAGAGACAAAGTGAATTTATATGGAGTCGCTTGCTCAAGATTCAAGGTAGAGTTGTTGACCTTTTTGGTTGTTGTCGTCGACTCTTCAGTGTTCACAAAGATAGACCCAGCATTCAGGCCCGCCGTGTTTGGGCACTGACCTACTAAAGTATCGGTTTGCCCGTGATCTGTGTGAGCCGGCCTCAGAGGTTCAGGGAGGGCAAGGTCGGTGACCTCCAAATGTCTGGAAGCCTTTCATCCCCAGCTCCCTAGTTTAGAGTTCCATAGGGGGCGGCTGCAGCCAGCTCAGGAGCCGGGAATGCAGCATGACACAGCAGGGCTGCCTGGAAGCTCGGGGGAAACCAGAGCACATCCACCTCCTCCCGCTGGAGGGGACGGGAGAGGGGACAGAGAAGCTGAAGATGTGTTCTGTATGCACCGACTCCACACAAGCCCTGCACACACTGCCTCGTGCAAAAAGGGACTAATAAAAACAAAAAGGAAATGGGTGTTATTGTTATCCCTGTGTGTCGTTTGTTTTTGTTTTGTTTTGTTTTTACGGGAGTGTCTGGAGCAGCCAAGGTGACATTGCTGAGAAGCTCTCCAGTGTAGATATGGGCTGCTTTTAAACTTGTGCCGGGCGGCTCTGCTGAAAGCACTCAGAATAGACTCCGTGTATTCTTTTGCAAGGCTCTTTTCTGCAGCTCCTAAGAGGAAAAGTCAAGGCGTCTTTAATTCCCCTAATTTGCTCTCTGTTCCTTGGGAGAAGTGAAAGATTCTGTGAGTGGTGGGAATGCTTGCTGAGCAGAGCCGTCAGGGTTGCCTCGCCAGTTCCTCAAAGATAGTCAGTCTGACCCAAGGGTGATTTACTAAGGAGCTCAGGCATGCAGAGATCAGGTTGAAATGCGGTTGAAGATTGATTGATTCTCTCTCTCTCTCTCTCTCTCTTTCTAAGTAGAGTGAAATAGTTCTGATGCACAGAAAGACAGAGTGAAAATGTAATACCGGCATCCATTCTAGACATCTCACTGCAGAAAATGCCCCTCATCACAGGACTGCTGCCCACAGCCACCCTTCTGAGTTTGTGTTTGTTCCTCCTGGCTGTTTACAGTGTGGAGAAATCGCCTGCGACATTGTTTCTAGTGCTTGAAGACCTTTACCCACCCTGGGCTGTCCTTGGCTTGTTCTTTGGTGTAACGCAGGCGTGGGACCCCCCCCCCCTTCCTGTGTGCTGTCTTCTCTTACCCTATTTTCATCCTTATTGTATTTCCTCCAACCAGATTATCGTGCACATGGGGACAGGAGAGGCTCCAGCTCATGAGCAATGCTGAGCACTTTGTAGTTGCTCAATAAGGATTTGTTTTTATGTATTTATAACTGAGCCTTTTGGTGTTGGTTAGGATTATGAACTGTGCTGGGGTTCAAACCCAGGGCTTTGTAAATGGTAAGCAAGGCAGGGCTGTCCCACAGAGCTACACCCCAGCCCTCCGTCCCCTCGATGGATGACTGTAAGTGAAGGCGCAGTCTGGAATAATTCTGTAAAGTGTGAGGGAAAATCCTCAATCAGCCTTTAACACTTTACCTAGCAGATAATGGTTTTGTTTCAAACGATTTGACCTTTAATCTGTAAATCCAGCCTTAGGGTGTGAGACCACAGGTAAGAAGAGCCGTGGGTACACGACCAACAGGACCTTGCTGGTCACAGGACCTCAGTGTGGCCCAGTGGACAGGTTTCCCCAGGTGACAGTTGTGTCCCCATTATTTTCAGTTACCTTGGCTGTGGGATCCTGTGTGCCTTTTGGCAGAACAATTCCCCTTCTAGGCACTAACTCTCTGGGCTCCCGTCCGGCGGGCCTCCTGGCTTCTCTTACCATTTCAGCTCAGTCTAAGGTCAGCGGCTTATTTTTCTTACCAAAGACTATTCCATTGTCTTGTGATTTGGAAGATAATCTGTGTACCTCTCGTTTTCACCTGTCTTCAGTGCTGGGAAAACCAAAGTGCAACAGATTTTTAATTCTGAGATCTCCAGTGCTCAGTAAATGAATGAAAGTTGGACTGGGTAGGCCTTCTCACTGAAGAAAAACGAATGGTAATTTTTCATTTGGACCATAGTAGGAAGTTATCCTGAGGTACAAAGATAGATGCCGGTATTTTCCTGATGAAGTCATTTATAAAGAGTTTCTCCTCCAAAAGACAGGTTTTGTTGCCGTCTTTTTTTGAGGAAATTAAAATTTTTTTCTAAAGCTAAGTATTGTATATAGCTTACATAGGGCAGAGAGCTGGAATTTATGTAGACCTAGGTGCTCGGTGTACATTACAGAAATTGAATGATCTTTCTTCGTTGTGAAACTTGGATTTTGTTCTTTTTTGATGCCCATAGTTGCTTGCTCCTGCATGAAGTTCTGTGCTTGGTGCATGACTTGGGTGTGTTCAGTTGATGTAATGACCACACTGAATCCAAGCTCAGTGGCTTTTTCTAACAGTGTAGTGGTAGGCAGTTTCTTCAGATTCCCTAATCTCTGTTTCATCCCCCTGTAAAGTAAGGGTAGCAAAACCAGCCTCCGTGGTTTTATGCACGGTTCACGTTCGTGTGTAAATGGGAATTTTGGTGAAGCTAACCTCACTGTGCCTCTGTGTTATTGTTAGTATTCTTAAGACTTGATGGCTGTTTTAAAATGCCAGGCTGAGGGCATCGATGGTCCACAGGAATGTTTTCTAGAGCCGAGGTCTCTTTGGGGGATAACTTCTCATTGCTGTGGTTGTCTGGCCCGAGCTCATTCGGCTCAGAGCAGGAGAGATGATGTTTTAGCAAAGCGAAATCCCTGCAGTCCCTAGAGCTGGAAAAATTAGGAAGGACATGATCTTGGACAATTAAAAAGTTTGGTTAACAAGCTTATACCAAAAGTTTAAAAGTTGAATAATTTCAAGTGAAGTTACATTGTATTCCGGAAAAGAGTGTACATTATTTATTTATGTCAGGTTTATCGTACTGACCTGTTTCTGATTTGAAGTGCTGGTTTACTGGTTCATGTGCAGAAACCTGAGTCAGAGGTTAGCGGAAGGACAAGATGGGTTTATAGGGGTCACTAGGGGTGGGGAATGCAAGGAGGACTCCAGGAAGCCAGGTGACGTGAAGGTCCCAGAGCTGCTGTCCTGCCGATGCTGTCAGTGGTCTGCAGCGCTGCTTTTAAGCCAGGTGTGGTGGTGCAGACCTGTGAGCCCAGTGCTCTGGGACGCAGGGCAGGAGGATCAAACGTGGGGCCCAGTCTGGAAAGTTTAGCCATGTAGAGAGACCCAGACTTACAATGTGAAGAAGGCTGAGAATGTAGCTCAGTGGAGGGGCCCTGGGCTCCATGTCCAGTGACACAGAATACAACAAAGCAAACAAATCACTTTACCAGTCTGCACAAGTGAGAAGCATGGCCCGCACTGGTCCCTGGGTGTCCCTGGCCTTGGAATTTGAGAGTGGCAGGTAGCCACACTCAGGGAAGGTTTCCCTGGCACATACTCATTGTCTATGCCCTTGTCTGTTAAACCTGTGCTATTTCTGGTACAAGGTTTTGTTAGTTCTCTTTCAGTTTTAAAATCTAGTCTGTTTAGCCTTTGATTTATGGTAATTGTAGCAAAATTAAAAGCTCATCTGTTTTGTACCTCCTGCTTTCCTTTGTCACTTTCCTCCTCCGAGACGCCCTCTCCCTATTTAGGGTGGTTTTCATTTCAATGTTCTTTTTTGCCTCATTAAATGTAGATGTTGGTCAGAAACCAGAGGAATAGGTGTGTGGAAGCTAGGGAACTAGCAGGTTTTGAACTTGTGAAATTTTATGCCCTAACAACTGTTGATTGCACTCAGAAACTTGGAAATCCAAGAGTAGGAGGAGCTGAAACTTCCTGGCTGTAGAAGGTAGCCTGCTGTGTGTACCTCGACTACAATCACGATTTATATCTACAGGAATGTATTGATTATGTTATTCTAACGCTACCAAAAATCTCTTCGGCAGTGAATGGAGTAAATGTTTTTGTTCTGTGAAGATAATCCTTTCACCTCTAAACCACTTCTTGAGGTACATTGTTTGATAGTCTTTAATTGCCTTCTTGCTGCAAGTTACAATTTTCAGTTAGCATTGTGTGTTTTGGTTAAGGTTTTCATGGCTACTATTGATACTTGTCAAAGGTTTTTTCAGTGTGTTGTAACTGTGTTAATGTCAGTGATATTTTGAGTGACAGCTAATGTAGTCATTTTATATCCATTCACTTAGGCACCAAATATTTCCTGAGTATTTATTATGCCAGAAATTTTTTTTACATAGCCTGTGAACCAAAAGCAAAAAGTTCTGCTCACGCAAGGCTTATATTCTTTGGTTAGTGGGACCCCTAAACCCTCAACCTCTATGTCTATCTTCCTGGCTTACAGAGGAGGGAACTAAAGCTTTGACAGTTAAATGACTTGGCCAACAGCATATGCAGAGTAAATGTGAACTTGGAATGTGAACCTAGGACTGTAAAGTTCCAGAGCCCTTTTGCCATTCTCAGTGCTGTGCTTATTTAAACCTCTGAAGAGAATCGTGCCCTTCGCTGACCGTCCACTCTTTCGGTGCTGATCCTGCATCAGTGACTGAATATTGGTCATGTATACGCCTGTGGGTTTGGTGTTAAACAGAATAACATTCGGGATTAACTGTATGAGCTGGAAGTTAGCTTAGCGTAAACCCAAATTTTAATCTTCAAGTGGCCGCCAGTATTCATGCACCGCTCATCCAAGGAAAAGCTGCAAATGAAATTCTAGGATGCGGGTTTTTCAGATCAGTGCCTTAATGAGCTATACTCACTGTGAGCCAACAGTTTAAACAGGGCTTAGAAACCAAGTAATTCGCTGCTGTTTTCCATACTGAGCTGGTTTCTGAAAATTCTTACCTTGGAAAGATAAAGTGGAAATGCCACTTACAGGTGGTTTCCTATCTTGCTAAAATCTTAATGCATGTTGGACTCATTTTAACCAGAGATGAAGAGTCATTGATAATCATTCATGGTATTCTGTTTTTAGTATTCATGCAGCGTGTGGCCATGGAGGATGTCGCTTTTTGCATTTTTAGAGCCACGTGTTACTGAGTTTGTGGTTTGGTACAGTATTCGTGATGAGACACAGTGTGCATTCCTGACGGTGTCTCATATGAAAATGGCCAGGCTCTTTTGGAGTTTATCTTATTGTTTTTTTTTTTTTTTTAATAAGAATAGAAGGCTGCTGGTTTTGGAGGTGGGAGGGAGGTCTTCCTGCACCATCTCTGTTTCGGTCATTTCATGGGCCAGTTGTGGCATCCTTTTGGGTTAAATAACTTACTTTTTTTTTTTTTTTTGGTGATGGTTCCTTTTTCTGTTGTATTTTAATTGCAGCATAGAAGCTGTAGTTTAATCTTAGGAAGTAGGGAAAGGAGAGCATGGGTAATACTACTTGGAAAGAAAGAAAAAAGACCAGCATTAGCTATTACTGCATTTCCTCCTTGTGTTTACCCAAATAATAGATGTCGGCAAATGCACTGTCCCTTTGGAAGTGTAGTTATATGCAGTATAATTTGTGACATGGTGCTTCAAAGTATTACTGCCTGATTTATTCTGAGCCTTATTCCGCATACCAGTGTAACAGGTTGACAAGCCTATGGAAAATACATCGTTGGACTGTGGAACTTTCTAACCAGGGCACTGCACCTCACAGAAGATGTCTCACACCCTCTCCCTGGTCCCATCCTCTCTAAAATGAGGCAGGCTGTGTGGTTGCTGGCTGGATTAATACTCTGACTCAGAAACATGTCCAACTTACTTGACTCAGAAATAAATCCAGTGACCTAATTTACGTATTTGGCCTTGATTATTTTCTTCTGGGATTGAAGCACATTTCTTTGGAAGCATCTCTTCTGTGGACGTCTTTGAAACGGGAAATTGTTGTCAGTTACTATCTGTTGTTGTCAGTTGGTGTATAGTGAAGCCCAGCTATGGCTTGGGAAGTTTCACAAAGGACCGAGGGCCAATCCTTGCCTCCCCTCAAAAGGCAGAACAATTTCACAGCAGAGACTCACTTCCTGCTTTAAGCTTTACAGACACCGAGGCTTGGGTTGTGCTAGCCTTTGAGCAGCGCTTTATCAGCAAGCATATTCCTCCTCCTTCTGAGTCCCCTGAAAACTGTGGGTAAGAAGCCCGTGGAGGAGAAACGATCTTGAATCCCTCAGCTGAACCTGCTTCCCATGCAGAGAAGACGGGCGCAGTGCCTGTGTGTCGGGTGGGCCTGTGATTGCCTGGTGCTTGAAAGTAGGTCATGTCCTCTCCGGCTGCTGCAGGACCAGAAGCGTCCAGGACGCGTTGCTCTGCAGAGCCCCCCAGGGGCCCCGAGCTGGTGGCTTCAGCACCTTCTTTTGAAACAGGAGTTTGGAAAAGCTCCTGAGGAACCAGCCCATGCTCTGAAAACACAGTGGTGCTTGAATTGTTGCTGTTTTCCTTAGGGACTTGGGGCAATTTGGCCATGCCTGGGGAGTAGCTGAGATGCAGGACAGGTAGAACAGACCAGAAGAAGGAAGAGTGTGGCTCTCTTCTCCTGCTGTTAGCTCTGTGCATGGTCCATCCTTCCGAGCAGGGCCCTGTGCAGTACCAGACTCGGTGTTTTGTGCAAGTTCGGTACCGTTGCTTCGCCACAGCAGCTCTGGGGCTTGTTGTCGTCTTTTCAGTCATTGTTTTTCTCTCTCAGAGCTTCACGTGAGCCGTTTTCCCTGTAATTTTTCTCTCTTATCAACCCTATAATTTTATCGTAATAATTCCCTGCAGGATGTCACTCGACACAGTGTCTTTGCTGCGCAAACAGATCGCCTGCTAATTTGCCAAACAAGTGGGTTCAGGCACTTTAGTGAGTTTTTGCTCATTCTTATTAGATTTAAGGTATTTGCTTTGCAAGAAAAAGCCAGGTCTTTCCATCACTATTCATTTCTCCTGCATGGGTGCGTTCATGTAAAAGGACGCGGGTTACAGTTCTGTTGCTAATCAGCAGGAAAATGGGGGAGACCCAAAGACAGGATGAGTGTCCACAGCCAGCAGGGGACAGCCAGGACTGTACTGACCTTAAGGAGGTCATTCTAACCATCTGCTGAAGAAACTGTTGAGAAATCGTGTTCAAAATATGTTACTCATTTGCTCATTCAACAAATGCCCTTGGAAGAGCCCTTAATTGAAATGTTTGGGAATAGAAGTGTTTCAGACTTTGGGTTTCTTCAGCTTTGGAAGTATTTGCTTGTATATAAGGAGATATCTTGGAGAGGGTTTCTGTGTCTACACATGACATGTGTTTATGGTTTGTATACACCCTGTGCACATCCAGGAGATAATTTTGCACAGTATTACTAATGCAGATTGACTGGCCCGTCTCGGGGGCTGGGTATCGGCTTTTGCATTTGTAGTGTCAGGTCAGCATTTCCGGTGTGGCAAGCATCCTTCTGGTGACGGGGGTTCACACAGGAGCAAGTTAGGCATCCTGGCACTTACGCCCTAGAGATGAGAAACAGAATCGGCCGGAAATTAAGCCAGCATGCGAGGTCTGATGTGTGCCCTGCGGTAGAATGAAGGGGATGGGGCAGGCGGGGTGTGGAGGCTGGGAGCCTGGAGAGAGTGGTGAGGAATGGTGGCTTGGAGCCCACTCCTGCCTGAGTGTGCAGGCCCGGAGTGTCTGAGGGGACACTGTGATGCAGGACTGTGAGGTGGGAGTGGTCCCTGAAGAAGTCACTTGGCTGAGCATCACAGGAGCCTGCTGGGGGCTTCGAGCTGGGGGGATCCCCTGAGCTGACCCAGTGTTTAAGAGAACCCTAGTGAAGAGCAGACTTGGTGAGGAATGGAAGAGGAGGAGGGGCAAGGAGAAGGCTCCAGGGCCCGATGTAGCTTTCTAGGTGACGGGTGGCAGGGGCAAAAGCCAGAGCCAGGAAGCCAGCTGAGTTCTCTTCAGGACAGGTGCAGGTGGAGAGCAGACGTGCTCCGAGGACTGAGCCTGGGAACCTGCAGGGTCTGCAGCCCGCAGACCTGTCCGAGAGGCAGGGAAGTGGAGTCCTGGGGAGGACGGGGTGACCAGCAGCCCCATGCTGCAGGGGGCAGGTGGGGTGTGCAGCTCTGAGCAGCACAGTGTCTGGTTTTTAATTTTTAAAGGTGGGGGTGGGCGCACACAAATCTGTGCCTGAATATGGCTAGAACATTGGTGGAGTGGGGCGACTTTGTGTCCTCTGTGGGCCAAACTAGGGCACCAGGCAGGAGAGAGGAAGCCCCATCCGACTGGAAGACCTGTTTGTCTCTGGACATGTGCAGTGCCCACTGCTGATGGAGCACATGGTGCGGGGGCATTTTTTCATTCATTTGGTCCTTCCTTCCTTCCTTCCTTCCTTCCTTCCTTCCTTCCTTCTCTCATGGACCAATATTAAGTGCTAGCAGCTGCTTCAAGTGTTTGTGACAGAGAAGTGACACACACCTATCATTCCAGCAGTCTGGGAATCTGATGCAGGAGGAAGACAAGTTCAAGCCCAGCTTGGGCAACTTGGCAAAACCCTATCTCAAAATAGAAGATAGGAAGGGTTGGGCGATGTAGCTCATTGCGAGGGCCCTGAGTTCAAATCCTGATAAAACAAAAAGAATGAGAGAGAGAGAACAGAATGGACAGTACTTTTCTGTATTGTTTAGATGGTCCTAACCCTTTTCTCACAATTGCATCTTCTCATTTATTGATTCATTCTGAACCCCTACATGGGTTACAGAGCACATTCAGATGGCTCTGGAAGAGTCTGCTGAGCAACTGTTCCCATGTGTCCCTGCTTTGGAATTTTAATGGAAACTTTTTGGAGCTCAACCTGTAAAATGGTTGTCAGGAGCCCCAAATGCCATTGTTCACAAATATCGTTTGCTGACGGCTCCTTATTCAGTGGTTTCACTTTCTACAGTTGTGGTCTGAAAATATTAGATGGAAAATTCCAGGGATAACTCATAAGTTTTTTTTTTTTTTTAACTTTATTTAGTATTTATTTTGGGTACCGGGAATTGAACTCAGGACCTCAGGCTTGTGAGGCAGGCCCTGCACCACTGAGCTAAATCCCAGGCCTGCATAAGTTTTAAATTGTGCATTATTAGCATAAGAGGGTTTCATGTTACTGGGCTCTATGCCACCTGGGGTATGAATTGTCCCTTTGTCCAGTGTGTCCATGCTGTATGTGGGACCCTCCTGTTAGTCTCTTAGCAGCCAGCTTGTTGGTCCGATTGACTTCTGTATTATAGCAGCACTTGTGCTCAGGTGACCCTTATTTTACTTACTTGCCACAAAATAAATGATGCTGGAGATTCACAAAAGCCAAAGAGAAGCTGTAAAGTGCTTCCTTTAAGTGAAAGGTCAAAGTTTGTAAGCAACCTAAAGAAGATAAATCATATGCTGAAGGTGCTGAGATTTACAGTAAGAAGAGATATTCCACCCATGAAGCTGTGCAGAAGGAAAAATAGACTCATGCTAGTGTTGCTGTCCTACCTCACCCTGCCACAGGTATGGCCACAGTGCATGGCAAATGCTTAAACTGGAAAGCTGAGTCAGGGGTGTGAAGAGAACAATTAGAGTCAGGACACAGAATTTATAATATTATTTTATGATGGTCACCCAGAGTTACACACAAGAAAGTGCAGGGAATCTGTCTACAACACTAAAGACCCAGACTGTTCAGCCAAGGGCCTGGATCCCACAGCAATGTCCTGCATGAGTCCAGATGACCTAGAACCCACAACTGTGCCTCCCATGAGTCCAGCTGGAGATCTAGAGCCCACAAGAAAGATTCAATGTCAGTCTGTTTTACGGATCTGCACTGGGAAGGCCCAAAGGTCAGCGGTGGAAGCTAAAAGCCTATTCCAGCAGGGTGAAGGAGCTGTGCTAGTAGGTTGAGAGTGCTACACTGGAGCCGAGAAGTCACACTCAAGGACCAGGGCTGCCCGGAAGAGTGCCGTAGCTATCCTCAGTGACACAGAGGCCCTGAGCTCCTCCGATGATAAGCACAGTCTAGTACATGCCATGAAGCCAGCATGACAAACTTCTCCTGGAGATTAGACAGCACACACCTTCCCCTCTGGAGACAGGAAGTGATGTTCAATGTAAGGATCAGAGCTCCCCCAAAGTGGACCCCAACCACTCTCACCAACAAGGTCCCGAGCTCCTCCAGTGACAATGGTCGAATTCACACCGGGGAAGCTGGTCATGACAAGCTCCTCCCGGAGAACCAACGGCTCAGACAGCAACACACAGGAGAACCCACAGCGCCCAGCTCTTCTTCTCCATGTCTCTATTTATGCTGGCGACTTTGCTCAGGTGGGCCGTCTACGCCCAGCACCATGCTGGTTTAATTCTGCTGGCATTAAGCTGACCACATTTTTAATCCGTAACAGTGGTGAACACCTGTCACCCCAACACTGGGAGGCTGAGGCAGGAGGAGGGCACATTTGAGCCCAGCCTGGGTTACTGAGTGCTTTAGTGAGACTCTGCCTAAACAGAATTTTGAAGAAGGAGCTAGAGATGTACCTCAGTGCAGAGGCACTAGGTTGAATCCACAGTAATGGGGGAGGAGATGGAAAATTAAATGTGTGTGTCTGTATATGAAAAAACATTTATAATTCAGTATGAGTTGAGGTTTCTGGCATCCACTGAGTGTCTTAGAATATATCTCTGGAGATATGGAGGGACTAAAGTACTATTTCTGTGAAAAATATAATTTTCAGCCTTATGAAACTGTTTTACAAGTTATATTTTGAAATAACAACCGGCAAATTGGGGACTTCTCCTATCTGGTTTTAACTGCTGTGACCAGCAGTTCTGTGTGTGACTGTCAACTGTTAGATCTCTCTCGCTGCTAATGGGATGTGTAGAGGGCCAAATAGCTATTTTGACTGCTGAGTTTTTAAAAAATCAAGTCTGTCTCATTAATTGTTTTGCTTAAGCTAATCGTACAATGAATTTACATTCCTGAGATCAGACCAGCTGATACCAGGACAATAGTCTAGCTGTGATGGGGTGGAGAAGGTTGCTAGCAATTCAGGGCTGAAGATTTTTGGTTTACAGGGACAGAAGAAGGTAGGGGACATTTCTTTCCTTTCCATCAAATACGGCTTTAAAGCCCTTTTTTTGATGCTAGAAGGAAAAAAAACTTGTTTGTTAGAAAATTCGTATGGGGATCTATTAATAATGCCAGGAATCTGCATGAGTATACTTTCTAGATTCTTCTTAACCCTGAGATTTCTGGCTTGAGAAATTATCTCTGCTAGGAATTTAGCTCAGTGCTGCAAGCGCCTACCTGGCCAGTGTGAGGTCATGAATTCGATCGCTGCCCCCTCCCCCTCAAAAAAGAGAAATTCTCTCACTGGTAAGTAAAATGTAAAAGAGACAAAATTGTCAAGTGCTTTCTACTCATACCAGGGATAAGTAGTGAGCACCCTCCATGGGGTGAGAGAGCTGATCCTATCATCTACTTCTTAAATGGTTTATAAAGTATTGCTGTGACTGTATGTGACAGCACATGCCTGACATCCCAGGACTCAGGAGGCTGAGGCAGGAAGACTGCCAGCCTGGGTTCCATAGTGAGTTCAAATGTAGCCTGAACTACATAGCAAGACTGTCTCAGTCATAAGTAAATAAGTAAAATTTAAAGATAAAGTATTGCTATAGTTTCAGGTGTAAGTGTCCCTCAAAAGTCCTTGTGGCAAAAGACTTTGTTCCCAGTGTGGCATATTGGGAGGGGGTGGAGCCTCATGCAAGGTCTCTAGGTCTTTGGGGTGTGGCCTTTGAGGAGACACAGGGACCCTCCCCTCCCCTCCTTTTCCTCTCTTTCACTTCCTGCACATGAGGTGAGTGGTTTTTCTTCACCACACACTCCAACTCCTCCCACCAGAGACCTAAAAGTAATAGGTGCACCCAATCAGACTGGACCCCTAAGATGGAGCCAAAAGATACCTTTTCTCTTTGTAAGGTGATTACCTCAGGTATTTGCTATGGTAACAGAAAATGGACTAGCTAATAGTATCCTCCCACTTTTGTCTAACTCTAGCACTTCAAAAAAAACCCTGCAGAATAGATGTACGCACCCTGGGTCTCAGTCATAGTCTGGGTCTTTGGTGCTTACAATCGGCTGGTTTGCCTGGTCCACGGCCAGGCACTGGTTTTCTCTGGTCTCTTCCTTTCAGGGCATTACGGTACTATAGCAGTTTTTGGCATCAGAAAGAGGGTGGCACTGTGAGGTGAATGTCGTGCCAGGGCACAGCTGCCATCTGCAAGTTCGGTGGATCCTTTTCCTTAGAGAAAAGCCTGCCCCAGTCTTCGCTTCTCAGAGGGGCTTAGGCTGCAAAGAAAGGGTGTGTGCTGGTGTTTTGAAAATGATTTTTCAGTTTTTAAAAACTCAGCTGCATTTTGCTTGAAAGGCTCATTCCATGGGAAAACCTGTTTCTTCCTCTTTTGTGTTTTGACCTGTGACTGTCTCTGACCTGGGAGCTCTGTTTTCCGGAATCGCTGAACTTCAGGGTTTTGCACAGGCCTTGGCCTGTTCTCTCCCGGTTCCTTCCTGCTGCTTGGTTCCAGTGAACGCTGAGGATGGTGCCCTGGAAGGAGAGTGACATCACAGACCAAGCCAGCCGCGGTAACTGGTTCAATATTGATGTTCCCTGAACCTTTGAATTAAGACATCGCCTTCTTCTTGCCTCATTTTCATGCTGCATCCCCGGGGGCTGAGGCAGAGTCCACCACACAGCAAACCTCGCATGTTGGATGGCCTTGTTCATAGCAAATGGTTGGTGAATTCATAATTGCTGTCCAGTGAATTCCACACACTGTTATTTCAAAGTGCCATCTTTAAGAGAATTTTATAGGGGTGGCGTAAAGCAAAACCATCCCAGGGCCACTCCGAAGTGCACAGGGCGGCAGCTGGAAGGTCTAATTATAGGCTAGGAAACCCCACAGGAATTACAGAAAGTGTTAGTGAAAGGCCTGAAGAAAGTGACAGCTGTTTGCCTTGGGCACTAGGGAGCTAAAGCGCATGTAGAATAAAAATAAAGTGTCCTGCCCAGCATACGCTGGCTTTAGACACTTGTGAAAATCACTCTACTCCGTGTTAGTAATAATAGGTTGATGGTCCATCACTGAAAGTATTGGCTCAGAGCACTGGAGGAAGGGAACTAGGAATTTCTTTTAGAGTTCACAATTGTATGTTTAAAACATCTGACTGCTCAGTACAGGTTGACTTAGAGACAGGGTGGGAACCAGGCATCGTGTCCCATGTGATTTGAAATATCAGAATATTGTGGGTGCAGCTGTACTCTGCCTGCACTAATGGATTCTAGGACCGAGGAAATCCCACCTGCTTGTCATAAACATATGGAGTGAGAACTACTCCGTCTGTTGACAAAAAAGAAGCTTCAGCACCCAAGTAATTCCAAGGAAGTGATGATGATGCTTTTGAGTGAACGCATTTTTGAGACTTGGCATTTCTATAAGTGGTTCATTTGAAACTGTGTGTTTTTCATTCATCCTGGGACTTTTTTTTTTTATAACAATATAACAGATGCAAGCCTAGGTTTGCAGGTTTGTCTTGTGAAGAGGAGAAAAACACTTTGGAAATAAAAGCATAATTATTTTCAGGTGAACTAAAAACACTTCTGATCAAATGGAGGAAGAGTATATTTCAGAGCGATCCTGGGATGGCCTACATTTTTCTCCACTTACATAATGCCTTATTTTGGTTATCATTTCAAATTGCTCTTCAAAAGCACAGGAATATTTTATACCATTCTTGACTGGCGTCATGTACAAAGATGTGTATATATCAGCCTCATGTTTTGTGGTGCTTTTCCCTGTAAAAGTAGGGTGAGTCCCACACCATAAGCAAGTATTGCCAGCTGCTGTGGTGTTCTGTTTCAATTAAGTTGGGGCAGGAAGAAGGAAGAAGCATTTCGCACTGGCATAATCACCATGTAAGGGTTGATGTCATTTCAGTCACCGTTAAGGGTTGTAATTTAATACACAAGACACAGTGGGAGAAAAGCGTGTTTTCTTCCATCTTTGCAACCTTGTAATTATGCTTTTGCCTCTGTATTAACATGACTGAAATTGTTACTTTTTTAATTGATGAGAGTTTTACATTTAAAAATGCAACTTTCTCATATTTTAATAACAGCTAAAATACCCATGAGAATTATCGTGATTTGGGCTGGGGATATAGCTCAGCAGCCTAGCACCTGCCCGGCAAGTGCAAGGTCATGAGTTTGATTCCCAGTACCGATACATAAATTTTTAAAAAATGAATTATCTTGATTTTTCTGCTCTGAATGGACCGTTAGGAATATAAGAAGCTATTTTTTATACATACTGGATTTAACTGTTTTGTTATGTTGTTTTGTCTTTAAGACAAGTCTCACTATGCAGTTCAGGCTGGCCTTGGGCTCACTTTGTAGCCCAGGTTGGTCTTGAACTTGCAGCCTTCCTCCTTCCTCAGCCTCCTGAGTGCTGAGATTACAAGAGTGTGCAAAACGCCACCAAACCCAGCTCTGGGTTTAACTTTTTATCTGAAATCTAGATCATAAATTCTACCTAATGGATGAGCACTCGATAGATACCAGGCAGTACGTAAATTGTATGAATTACCTCAGTCCTTGTTTGCTGGTGAGAAGGAAATGGTTTATCTTCCCCAGTTACTGATCTGATTAGGGTCAAGTTCAGTGACTTTGGCGAAGTTACACTGCTAGTTAATCCTGGAGCCAGCAGTCAGACCTCTGGGTTTAGGCTCCTTCCTTCTGTGTCCTACTGAGTCCCCATGGCAGGTGGAGACCCAGGGGCACCATGAGTGAGCTGCTGCGGCTCCAGTGGAAGTGCCCTGGAGATGTTGGCAGGAGGGCGCCAGCTTTCCCATCTCTGGGGTGCTGCCTTCTCTTGACTCTTGGGTCCTACCCTTTCCGTTTCTCTGGGGGCATCACATTCGGCACCAACACGGTGACCTTCGCTTCCCACCACACAGCAGACTGTGACCTTCTACCTTGCCCCCTGGAACAGAGCTGGTGACCTGCTCTGTTTCTGATCAGTGAGCCCAGACTCCTCTCTTGCCCTCATGGCTTGTGCATGGTGGTGCACGCAGGGTCTCTGCTCATGGTGACAGCTGAGGGGCCAAGGCTTCCGGGGAGGTGTGGCCTTGGAGAGCGGAGAACCCAGCACTGTGCTCCCTCACCTGGGTGGGCGCACTCACTCGGTGCAGCGCTCCCAGTCTCAAGTGCGCTCTCCCTCTCCTCTTCTCCTCCCTCTCTCTCTCAGTCTCTCTCCCTCTCTTTCCCTCCCTCTCTCCCTTTCTCTGTCTCTGTCTTTCTCTCCCTCTCTAGTACATGTTTGCAGTCCACAGTGATTACAGTCACCACCTGGAGCTGGTACACATGTGCGCCACACCGGTAATTCGTCTAAATCCCCGACCCTCTCCCTCTTCTCTTGAGCTCCTCCCCATTTGAGGTTGATCTGCTGTCTCTCCCCACTTCCTTTTATCGTTTATTTTGCTCTTTATTTATCGTCTGGATGGCACATGATATTTGCGCTTGTGCATCCGTTTTATTTCACTTAACTTTGTGGTCCTGGGGGCATCCATTTTCCTATGAGCGACTCGAGTTTATCTTTGAGGCAGAGCATTGGCCCCTGTGCGTGAACACGTTCCCTTTACCCTCTCATCTGCTGATGGATGTGTGGCTGCTGTGAACTGCACTGCTGTAAACAGAGGCGTGTATGATGTGGCATCACTGCAGTGTGATTTCTTTACCCCTTTTGGGAAGTTACGTAGATGGGAATAGCGGGGGCCAGTGGAAATTTCTGGTTAGTCTTTTGAGGAATTTCCATACTGACTTTTGCACCTATCATACTCATTTACATTCCCACCACCGATGTAGAAAAGTCTCCTTTTTCTCCACAACTCCACCAACATTTGTTCTTACTTGATTTCTTGATGAGGCCATTCTTTCTGCAGTAAGATGAAATATAGCTTACCATGTACTAAACTAAAATCAAAACAGGTCCAAGAACTGTCAAAACAGAAACACAGCCCACCAAAAGATAAAAGAGGTAGAAGTCATAGGCATAGGCCAGGTCTTTCTGAACAGAACCCCAGTTGCACAGCAAATAGTACAGAGAATCAACAAATGGAATCCTATCAAACTAAAGAGCTTCTGCACAGCAAAAGAAACAGCCACAGAGTAAAAATACATACAGAATAGGAAAAACATTTTGCCAGCCAGTCCTGAGATACACGACTGACACCTGGACCATATAAAGAACTCGAATGTAACTTAGACCTCTCAAAATAAAAGACCCAGTGGAAAAATGGGCAGGTGATGTGAACGGACAGATCACAGAAGTACAAATGGCCGGCAAATGTCTGAATAGGTGCTCAACATCGCTCGCCAGTAGAGAAACACAAATTAAAACATCCCTGCAGAAGCTCTTGACCAGCACCTGGCATTGATGTGTAGCAGGGCTTAGCCAGGTGAGCTCCCTAGCAGTGGCGGAGAGCGCTGGAGGGTGTATCCTAAACCCCCGTGGGCACAGCCACTCCTCTTTAACTTGGACAATGAAGGTGGTGGTGTTGTTGTTTCCTATGGGTGGTGGTTACCATTGGCTCTGGAACTCGGGTCTTCCACCACTCAGCTACACCCCAGGCTTCCCGTTTTTCTTTTCAGCCTCCCAGAGCGCTGGGATCATGGGCTTTGGTGGCTGATGCGGGTGGTTTTGAGGTGGCTTATGATGGAGTTGGTTCTCCATTCTCTCTGCCTCCCAAAGCTCTTCTTCATGAACAACAAAATTTCTCAGGCCCCCATTGTCTCTCTAGATCATTATAATACATCCTCTACCGGTGTCCGCCTTCGTTCCTTTTGACCTCAGGTCTGTGCGCCAACCCACTCCCCACTCTGGCGAGGGGCGCAGGTCAGATGCACTCATGGAACGTCGTGTGCTTAAAGCCTTGCACTTGTCCAGCATTTGCTCTTAATGCATATGGGTGCGTCCATTTGTGATCAGATTCCAGACCCCGTCTTCCGCCTCCAGTCTGTTTCTGCCTCTCCCCTACCTGACCCAGGCGCAGCCTCATCCTGTGCTGCCCCCTTAGACTCGGCTTTTGCTCTCTCAAGGTTCAGAGCTCCTTCCCTGTGCCTTGCGCCTTCCAGAACTTTCCCAGCTCCTCCATTCCCTAGCCGTTTCACAGGTATTTGCTTGGGTGCGTTTTCTCTGAATTATGAGGTCTCTAAGAATGAGAATTTATATCCTTGTCATTTCACTCATCATAATGTCCCCAGAACATGGAAAATCCAGTCTAATTGTCCTCTCCACCTCCTCTCCTTGCATGGGTGGGTTTGGCTAGAAAGGAAATTCTAACTCCACCCAGTCTCTTTGTCTTAATAGAAGCTGCTCTCAATATTGCTTTGTCCTGGAAGTCTGAAACAGCCCAATCAGGCTGCAGCGAGGTGTTTCTGTATAACGTTTTCAGTCCTGTTTCTGAGATGCACATCTACGCTAGCGGAGGGAGGCAGTGATGCCAAAGGTCCTGGTAAAGTAGGCACTAAGAGTCATTTCTTTGAACATTACTCTTGCATTAATATTTTATAAAAGATTGTCTGTGGTCTGCCTGTGATTAATGGGGAATGAAGATTTGGGGACACAAGGATGATTTGGTTTTCGTGTTTTCCACGTGTGAGAGTGTCCCAGGACTCTGAACTGGCGTGGGACGGGAGTGTAAAGTGATACCCGCCTCCTGTAATAAGGGGAGAGCGCACATGAATAGGTGCGTAGATTGTTGCCTCTTGTCAATTTTAATCTCTCATGTATTCTGCTCAATGTGTAGGCAACTGGAGCCGTTCTTTTAAGGTACAAATTGATAGAAATTTAGCAGGTTTTATCAGATACAATTCTAGGTTAATGGCATATACTTTAAAACAACCACTGGTTTTTGTTTTTTTTTTTTTTTCACCGTATATTCATGGAAAAATATGAACTCGTGCCAGGCAATGGGATGGAAAGCTAAGACTTGGCCCCCTGCTGAGGAAGGACCCCCCCCCCCCAGCAGTGAGTCAGGCTGGGCACCAGGCTTGACAGGAGGGTGCGCTGGCAGCCTGCGCATATGGGACCATACCGGGCCTGAGCTCCCGCTGCCTGGGCTCGGGCTGGGACTCCTGTAAGAGACAAGGCTTCAGTGGGGCTTCCGCAGAGGGAGCTGGGACGCTGGACCCCGCTCCTTGCACATCTCCTTTTCTTACGCATCGCATGTCAGATCTGTCTCTCCCTGGACCCTGGGAAACCAGCTGTATGTAGAAACAGGAATCCCTCAAATGCGAATGTTCCCTGGTTCCCCAAATTTAGTTTTATAATGAAATTAAATTCTACATATGTAGTCTGATTACATTAATGTCTGTATCCTAAAATGGAAGATGTCTATTGTCAACCCTCAACTACTACTTTAAAATCAATTTTACAGTCCTAGCGTCCCCTGATTTACATATTGAAGTAGATATTTATAATGCAGCGTGTATGTGTCCTAGTGGTGCAGTACCTTCTGGCTTGGGTCTGGGTTAGCGCCAGTGTGCATGTAGCTATATTAGTCATTGCAGTGTATATCACGTTTAGTGACAAAACTCAAAAGTAAGGCAAATTGAAAGTGAGAGATCTATGTGTCATATCCTGGGGACCTAGAATATATGGAGCATCCCTCAATGTCCACAGGGGACTTGGTTCCGGGGCTGCCCACCCCCAAAGTTACTGAACTCTACATAAGCTCAGTCCTGTGTATAAAATGGTGTATGCATATCACCAAGCACATCCCCCGTAGACTAAGTAACCTCCAGATGACGTACAATACTCAGTACAGTGTAGACACTGTGTGGATAGTGGTTGTGTAGTACTTTTGTGGAATGATCACAAGGGAAAGAGCTCTACATGTTCCACACAGTTGCACTTGTTTTTCTCCCTGGGTTGGTAGAAGACCACAGATGTGGGCACTGCAGGCCAGCTGTACATATTAGTGAGTGACGGATTAAATGAGTGAGTGGTCATCAGTGAAGGGTGACAGTGATGAAAATAATAATCTTTCATGCCCAAACTAAGCAGAAGAGTAACAGAAACCTCACAGTAGAACACTCACAGTGTTCTACAGCGCTTTGGCAGCGACGGGAGCCAGTGGTCATTCCTCACTGCCCACCTCCCTTTGAGCACCTGGACCTCGTGAAGGGCCAGCTTACCTTTCCAATTGCCTTTGAAGCCTTTCAGATGATTGTGATTCTAAAGCACCCAACCGTGAAATGGGAAGATTAACATCTTCACTTCCATTTGTATTTCCACGCGCCTTTTCCTTCCTACCTTTACCTCTGTTCCCTGGAGCTTTGCTGTCTAGAGGCCATGGGCTGCATCTCAGATGAGCTTCTCCTGGCTCATTGTCCCCAGAAAACAGGACAGCATGACCTGGGAGAGCTGTTTTGGGCCTGGTAGGGCCCTGAATCTTCCTTTGTCACTAAGCCAGCAGCTTGTTTCAGTGGTATTTGATTTATTTTCTCAGGAACCAACAAGGAGATCTGGAAAGGAACTCGTTTCCATTAAAACCAGCTTGGCAGTCCATGAGGAATTTCTTAACATTAAACCGATGCCAAGTGTGCAATTTAGATTTTTCTTTCTTTTCTTCTTTCGGGGGTGCTGGGGATGGAATCCAGAGTCTTGTGCATGCTGAACAAGTGATACCCTCGGCCCCCAAATTGTCACTCTTGTTCCCTTCCTTAGTTTTGTCCTGTCTGGACTCCGCAGGTAGCTTTGCTAGGTGGGTTTTGCAACCTTTCTGAGAGGCAACCCAGAATCTCCAGCCAGGTGGCAGTGGCCAGAAATTGCTGTAGGTCACCTTTGTCTTCACCATTTTACACCCTGTCCGCTGTGCTCTCTTTTGCTCGGGGAGTCACTATCAGACTTAGGTGATGCAAACATTAAATAGCTGTGATTCTTACTGGCTGCTGATAGAAGCAGCAGATGCACAAGGATGGGAATGAGGGATATGTTCAGAAAGAAGGAGGAAAAGAACACTTTGCAAAAGCCTTGGAAGAAACAAGGTATTTCCTCGGGAGGTAAGGTTGGACAACGTTATATAAAAATCATGCTGTAGTAAATTGTTCCCTTTTCCTCCATCACTCAGGAAAAAATATAGCTTGGAGGCTTTTCCTTTTAGAACATGCTTTTTGGAAGCCAAATGAAGAAGACAAAATATTTGTAGGATCAGATAAGAAGTAGGCTCGGGTAATTATGATTTTTATAGTTGTGGTTCCGGTTCCTAGAAAATTTATTTTCATTGTCTTTCTGGCTCAACAAAAGCATCCCCATCCCTGGTAACCTTTGTCTGAACCCTTTTCCCTCGTCTCCCTCCTGAGAAGGTCCCGGGGTAAGATCATTATCTCCCCAGCTCAGCGTTTTCAGCGCAGTTCATACAAGCACGTTACTGGAAATGACAAGTGCACCGGAGTGATAGATGCTCCTGTTATTTTTCTGACAGAGTGGCAAGGAGGGCATTCAACCTGCCCCTTAATTTGGTTTATTAATTATGATTACACGAGCCTCAGCGATCCTCAAAGCTGTGGAGGCAGAGGTACTGCATTTCCTAAGGTTTAAGGGCTTTGACCCAACTTCTCATTTCATTTTCACAAGCTGTTCATTTTGTTCTCATTTGCACCGGAATAAATTCCAGCAGGAGGAAGTAGCAAGAGAATTGTTCTACTGCTTGTGAAAACAAGGCTGGCCCACTTGCCGATGCCTCTGAGATACGCTGTGTTGTGATAAACACTCCTCTGTGTGCACCCGTTAACTCTCATCAGTTGCAAGAGTTATTTTATTTGCGTTTCACAATTGATGAAGATGGATTGTAGAGTCTGAGTAATGAATTCACATAGCTTTTCAGAGAATGAAGCTCTCTGATCATGAATGTCATTGCTTTGTAGATCAGTGACTGATCCCAACTAGCAAAAATGATTAATGGCACTTGTTAATGTCGCTCATAATATCTAAATAATGGCTGTTTGGCTTTTATTGTTAGTCCACTTTGAAGAAGACAAGGTTTGTACCAAAGTTTTTAATCCCAGCCATCAGCTAGGTAAGTCGTAGTTTGCTCCTTCGCTATAGCACTGGTGTTTAAATATCTTTTGGTTGCGCTGTGTTTTTTATGGGTTCTCTTGGGTCCTGAGCCAAGCAGCCATCCAGCCATAGCAGAGCCTGTTTTGGAAGGGAGCTCGCATGAGGAACACAAGGGTCAGGATTTGGCATGGATGGTCCCTCTTCATTCTGGGTTTCTGGGTAGTAAAGGCAGTTTTTGCCTTTTTGACTACACCGAACAGGGTGCTTTGGATGTATAGGGACAGATGCATCCTGCATGCGATGCAGTAGCACAGTAGCATGTAGGTCCCTAACGCCAGCTGTGTCCAGGGTGTTCTGCAGGTTGGCCCCATTCAACCCCATTATCTCAATGCCTATAAGTGCTGTCCCTCTGGGCTGGTCTTGGCGGTGGTCTTTGGGAAGGCGGATCATGTCAGTTTGTATGTCCATCCTGCTGTCTGTCATCCCTGCTGCAGGAGCCCTAAAAAAGCAAACTGTCCCAGCTGAGAAAATGCCTGTCATTCCGCAGTCTGTCTGGAGGTTAGGGCTCTCCTTTCATCCCAAGATGTCAGCACCAGAGATCAGTTTTTTTGTCAGTGACTTAGATATGCCCTTCACCCACAGTGAACCAAGGCTTCTTTCAGTTCTGGATTTGTGCCTCTCCTCTGATCTCTTAAAGAATAGCCCACATTGACCAATTTCTAAAAAATAGCCTGATAAATTAATAGGAAAAATAACAATAATATCTTTGATTTATTGAGGATAGGCTGTGTACCAGACTTTTATGTACATGATCTTGGAACCTTACAACAGCCAGTATTAGTTCATTGAAAGGCAAAGAACCTGACATTTGTGAAATCACATTGCCTATTATGGTTTGGATTTAATGCTCCCAAAGGCCGTATGTTAAAGGCTTGGTCACCAGCCTGTGGTGCTGTAAGAAGCTGATAAAGCCTTTGGAGGTGGGACTCACGGGTGTAGACCACTGATGATGTGACCTGGAAGGAGGTCTCAGGACCCCAGCCTTTTCCTCCCCCCACCTCCCTGCTTCCTGACTTCCATGAGGTGAGCAGCTCTGCTCCACAGTGAGCTCTGCACCACGGTGTTCTCACCTCAGCCCACAGCTAACAGAGCCCCAACCATGGACTGAGGCCTGCGAAACCGTGAGCCAAAATAAATGTTCCCTCTTTTTCTAAGCTGTGTGTCTCGGCTTGTTTATCCCAACTGTTGAAAGTTGCCTGACACATCAGGCATTCACAGTGGACAGTGGCAGAGCTAGATTTGGAGCCCGTGTCCACTAAGACAGGTGTCAAGCTCTGTTCACAAGTGTGGACTGTCCTTATGGTGATGCAGCCAAAGAATTTTAATAAACATGGCAATGGTAATCCTGTTTTGTGTAGCACTGCCTGTAATACAACCAATTAAAATAGCTTTTTAGGAATTTAGCAGATGGGTATCCTAAGTCAGTAGACTTAATGTAGGGAGTGCCTATTAAGTGCCCAATATTCACTGTTCAAGCACTTGAGTTACCATTGCACACCTATGCTGTGCTTTGTACTCCTGTGGACGGTGAGGATGGGACATGAAATACGACAGGCAGAAAGCCCTGGCCTGTGTGCAGGACATTCTGTTTAAGTTCCGGTGAGGCCCTAGTGCCTGGACAGATCAAATCCTGATTCCTGTCTCATCCTCTTCCCTCTGTCTTTTGGTCCCTTCCCCTCTGAGAAAGATCTCTTCTCCTCCTTCCTATTGTCTGTCTTCTGTTTACTCTTTATACTTTGGATTTCTCTGTAGGAGAAATCTTGTGGTACTTAAGCCTGTGTATCTGATCTATTTCACTTACCATTATGGTCTCAAAGTGTATCCATTAAAAAAAGGAAAGCGATGAGAGGATGGGTAGTGTAGGGAGGGAGCCAGAGGAGGGGAAGAGGGTGGGGAAGGCAGTCAAGGTGCGCCCTGATCCTGTACCAGTTTCTTACAGCAAATGTAAACACTATGTACTACAAACATGGACTGGAAAAAAAAACACAGCCTCCCAGGGCTGCTTAAGGTCTCCACTTGGAGGAGATAAATGAAAAGAAAGGTAAATAATGCAGGTGTTTAGTTCGCTGATTTAGTGATGAGTGCTTGAGGGAGGGTAGTGGGTGGGTGAGTGCAGAAGGCAGCCTGCAAGGTCAGAGCCCGGGGACCGAGTGTGGGAGAAGTATGTTCCAGGCTGGAATGGCTTGGTGAAGATGGTGGTGGTGGGAGTGACTTTGCAATTGCAGTGGAATGACAGGGAGGGCCCCAAGGCTGGCTGTGGTGCTAAGTGGGACAGAGGTAGGAGACCAGGGAGCATCGCATAGCATTCTTTTAGATCAGTGTGTAATGACTCCGGGATTAATTTGGCAAAATGGGAGCCACTGGAAGATTTTGAGCAAAGAAGTGACATGGTTAGGTTCATTTTCTAATGGGGTTAATCTGGTTATATGGAGAATATCAGTCCCTAAAGAGTGTGCAAAAGCAGAAATAGAGAAACCACTGGAGGGGTTTCAGGAGGAACAGAGCAGGAGTGACCATTGGCTGGATGGAGAGGAAGCTGTGGAGGTGAAGGCCTGGTGGGGAGGGGTGGAGGTGGAGGGGCAGGGCCTAGGAGCTGAAGCCAAGTGGGGTGGGTGCCTGGAGGGCTGAGGTCCATTTACTAGCTCATTCCTGCTGCAGCTGGTTTGGGGGAAAGAGCAATGAGGACTGAGTCAGGGAGTGCTGGCATGGGGCTGCGCTCTGTCTTGTGAGGAGAAGGGACAGAGAGCAGCTGAAGAGAGCTCACCGCCTCTCAATCCCGACCCTGCCTGAGCCCAGCTGGAGATGGTGACCTCAGACAGCACTGTCCTCTGTGCCTTCCCTTGGTCACCATTACCTGCTTTACTTGTAGCCAGTGTTTCACAGGCTGTGAAAACACCTTGTTCCTGGTTGTGATTATGGTACTCACTGTGGCCTGAGTTTGGTGAGTGGCGCCCAAAATCTATTTGGAAGCCCCTGTTGTCGCCACCCCAGTTCTAACCAGAAAGGCCCAGCAGGCTGCCAGGGTGAAAAGAAAGCAGAGAAAATGTAGAAGAGGACCTGAGTGGTTTTCTTGACATCAGGCCTTTGGTCCTAAGAACTGTTTCTGGTGTTTTGTTTTGTTTCAGAGTAAGGTGTGATGGGTCTGTTACCTCTTCTCTGAGCTGATGGGGCCTTGACTCAGGCTCAGTGAGTTTTGGGGGAGGTGAATTGAAAACAGTGGGAAGAGCTGGATGGGTCCAGAAGCTGCAGTGGCTGGGAAGCGTAGTTAACAGGCTCCCACTTTCACCCTTTCCTGTCTGTCTCCCCTTTCCAGTCCCCCCTTAGCAGGAAGCCCATTCTCACTAAAGGGACGTGCTCGCTTGTAAAGAAGAGGCACAGCTATTCCTGCAACAGTCACTAATGTGGGCAATTGCTATGCATGGGCTACTTACTGATCTTTTGGGGAGACAATGGAGCATGAGCGAGATGGAGAAATACACCTGTGGGGAAACACAGCTTTAAATGAGTGCTGCGTGCTGTTGAACTTAAGGTCTTAAAATTCAAGAACGTAGCCACGTGTGTGCCTTCGGAATAAACCAGCGACTTGTCACAGGTGAAGCGCGAAGGCATGGCCACTGCCACCCCGGTTTTGCAGCAGTGATCAAACATACAAGCTACTGTGAAAGGTGGTGTTATTTCCATAATTTCTCTCTCCCTGAGTTTGTTGTTTGTGTGCAGGAATGCTATTGACTTTTGAATGTTGGCTTTGTATCCAGCTACACTGTTGAATTTTCTTATTAACTCTAGTAGTCTTTTGATGGAGTTTTTGGGGTCTTCTATGTAAAGTATCATGTCATCTGCATTAATTTAACTTCTTCCTTTCCTATCCTTATCCTTTTATTTGTCTGTCTTGTCTAATTGCTCTGGATTAAGTTTCCAAAACTATATTGAATAGAGTGGTGATAGGCGATAGTGGACATCCTTGTCTTATTCCTGATTTTAATGAAAGCTTTCAGTTTTTTTTCCATTTAGTATGATGCTGGCTGTTGGTTTGTCATAGTTGGTTTTTATCAGATTGAGATAAAGATCATGTATTCCAATTTTCTGTAGGGTTTTTATCATGAGCAAGTGTTGGACTTTATCAAAAGCTTTTCTGCATTTGTTGAGATGATTATGTAATTTTTGTCTTAGGCTCTTTAATGTGATGTATTACATTTATTGATTTGCATCTGTTGAACCATCCATGCATTCCTGTGATAAATCCCACTTGGTCATGATGTATAATCTTGATGATTTGCTGCCTTCTATTATTAATTTCTTACTATCTTTTTTGACATTCTGTATCATTTCTATCCTTTTTTCTGTTTTGCTTTTAAAAAAATAAAACAAAATACAAGCACTGATAGCCTTGATCAGGGCCAGTGGTTGATCTTTGCTGGCTTATCACCTCTACCTCCAAACAGTCCTTCAGTGGCTTTGGAGAGGAGAGGCTATCAGTGTCTGTCTAGGTCATTGGTTGCAAATTTCTCTGTGTGTGAGAATTAGCAGGGTGCTTATTGAAAGTGTAGCTATGTGATCTTAGCATTCTTGGTGCAGGTATAGCTGAGAAATCTGTGATACCTTTAGAAACCACTTGTGGTTCCATCCTCCCCTCAGAGGTTCTGTTTGGTGGGAGTGGAACCCAGGCACCTGTACTATGGATTCTCCATGCCCCTGTGCTTAGTCCTAAGGAAAACAAAGCACAGATGCCACTGGTCCGTTGTTCTTCCTCAGCCTTCAGCCCCCACTGTTTGGCTGCATCTGCTGAAAGGCGCTGCATGTTATAGAAGTACGGGACGATTGGTTAGGTGTATTTCTGAAATGTTCAGACATGTTGTAAGTAATTATTATTTCTACAAAAAGCTTAGTTACAACCATGGGATAGCTTGCTAGCTTAAAGAGTGTTTTAAAGAAGTACAGCTTTTACTACTAATCATCTCTTTTTTGAGGTAATATTTTATTGATTTGTTTTCTTCAGATGATTAAAAATAATGCTTTTGTAGAATATCTGAAAAAGACAGTCACCTGTCCAGAGATGATCATTCTTACCATTTTGGCTGATCACTGAAATACCTTTCCATGCTGAGTCTGGAAGGTGAAAACCCTCGTCTGTAAATCTGTTTTCACTGTTGATGCTGTTGCTGCACTGAAGCACCTGAGGCAGGCTTGTTTTATAAGGAAAAGAGATGTATTTAGCTCACAGTTCTGGGGGTTCCAAGACCTTGTGCATACAGTAGCTCAGCTCTGGGCAGAACCTCCTGGCATGTGGTGCTGTGTCCTGGCAGTTTCCACCATGGTGGGAGTATTTGGGGGGAAAATTTTCCATCCCCAAACAGGAAGCTAGAGTGATTCCAGGCTCAGGTTTGCACTTATAGCAGGGTGCTCTATTGAGAGCTCCCCAAGGACCTCACACTTGGGCTCTGCTCTCAGAGGTCCACCCCACCTCCCAACACCACTACACCAAGGACCAAGCTCCCAACACAACACACAAAACCACAGGGGACAAATTTCAACCACAGCCAAGCCACAGCCCCTGGGCTCACTCTGCAGCCCCTCTAGGATTGGTCGTTGGCACTGCCTTCCCCAGTGCTCTGGCTTCTGGTGACTGCCCATGTCTAGTCCCTCAATGACCACCCTGCTCTGGGCACATAGCTTCTTTTGCCTGCTTTTCTGCTGCAGGCCAGAGACTGGCAGACATCAAGGAATCAGTCTGGCTTCTTAATTTTTTACCATATATTAAGCTTTTACCTAGACAAGTTTTCTTTGCTTTCATTTTAGATAGGCAAGTTAAAGGATTAAAACTAATTTCATTGTGAAAACTCAGTAAATAAAAACATTATCAACACATGAAGTAAAGGCAGGCTAGCTGTGATTAAACCTTAAACACACACACAGAAACCCAAAAGAGCCTATAAAAAAATGCTTATGATGAACTACAGTTCAGCCTTTCAGTTTTTCTTCAAGTTTATTTTTGGCTGTAGGGTTTCGAGTTAATCCTCATTGAATTGGAAATAGTTGGATTTGAAATTTGAAAGAGCTATTTATTGGCTTCCTTAGTTGCCCATTGGAGAAAAATGAATATAAACGCAATGTCACGCCTGTAGCTATTCATTTTCTTTACATTGTGTGGGAAATTCATCCCTGATAACCAAAACAGTAGCATAGAGCTGCAGTGAGAGGGGCCACCAACTTACCTACTGAGTCACCGTCAAGACCAGAGAAGACACGGTGGCTGAGCCTTGTCCTAAAGCTTCCCTTACAGAGTATTCAGGGCACAGATAGGGAGCCCTTTGCCTGCTCCTGGCTCAGGATAAAGTGCTCCGGAGTTGGGAGTCCTCTTCCCTCCACGCTTGGAGAACTGGAGAGGCACTGTTTTTAAGCAACTCGTTTATATGCCAGTGGGATCCTCTAAGAACAACCTTTATCACCTCCATCCGTCATTAACCTGAAGATGAAAGCTGATGCATTACAGTCGAAACAGAATAATGACATATTCGGCCCCCACCTGTGTTGAAGGCTGGAAACATTTATCTGTTGTCCCACTGTCACAGTATAGCACGGTCCAGGCGTCAGGAGGGCTCCGTGTTTCCTCTTTGTGAATCGTGACCCATGCTTCCATGAGCACTTAATTAGTTGCTGGGTATCAGAGACATTGTGATAAAGAACTGTGGGAAGACCAAAATGTATTAATTTGGTTTGGGAAAACATTAAGTAAATCAGACAATGTCAGAATTTTAAAAAGTAGCTTTCTGACTTGGCTTGGTAGGGCACACTTATGATCTCAGTACTCTGGGAAGCTGAGGCAAGAAAGTAGAAAATTGGAACCCAGCCTGGACCACCTAGCAATTTTCTGAGATGTATATCAAAATTTAAAAGAGAAAAGAAAAGAAGCAGAGCAAAGCTAGGGGTGCAGCTCAGTGCACAGAGCCTGGTTTCCATCCACAGTTCCAAGAAAGATGGGGAAGGAAGCACTGTAGTTGGCCAGGCAAGCCGTCCTGTGCAGGGCCAGTTCAAAGCTCCTGGCCTGTGTTCCTTGTCATCAAGTGCAGTGGCCTCAAAGCCACCAAGTGTTGAGGGGTCAGATTGAACTGGATCTGATTTTGCAGGACGTCATTAGTAGACATGTAAGTCACATTTGGGTTAAAAGAGGCTGCTCTGTTAAATCATTCATTTAAATATTTAATTGCCACCAGTTGGCTGGTCATGATTACATCATAAGACTTTGTAAGACTTATAAACAATATTAGAATGCCAGGAATTTCCCCATTTATTTGATTTCTTCTCGGCTTTTGCTATAGAAGTAGCTTTTTTCATATTTCTTCATTGATCTGATCAAATGTTATTCATAGGGAGTGAGGCATCAGGGCTCAACGCCTGGAACTCTTAAAGCCAAGAGGCAGTATGTGCAGGGAGCTTCCTCCCCAGGTCCCGGGAAGGTCTTATTTCCCACTTTGTGTCTTTCTCATTCTCACTTCTGTCCTTGCGGTGATGAGAGCAGGCGGCCCGCAGGGAGGAGGCTCCCAGGAGCTGTCCAGGGAGGAAAAGGCCTGCGGACAGGCAGGCTCCTGGAGAAGTGGTGGGGTGCAGGTCACCTGTGCCTGCAGCATGTCGAGCCGGCCACCTTTGAGCTCTGTCCTCCTCCCCGAGGTGCGGACACCACCCAGAGATCCAAACCCTGAATTCTCAGCCCCGGATCCCCAGCTCACAGATGGCCTGTTGCCCCCACAAAGGTAAAAAAGCAAATTGGAATTTTTAATCACAACCTTTTCTGTGATTTTAAAGTCAGTGATTCTGTAAGACAGACAGATCCGTTTCCAAAGGAGCCAGCGAGCTCTTCCTGGGTGTGCAGTGGGCGAGGCCTGTGCAGCATCTGCTTTAATTTATTCCTCATCTGCGCTTCACGCTGCATTTCTCACGGATGCAGTCAGATGTAGGGTAATAGAAAAATATGCTCCTGAGTGAAGGTGCCAGAGTTATCTTTTTGCTATGAAGCTCCTCCCTGCGTGGAAATGGGCCGGAACACAAAGGGAGCAAGCTCCTCTCTTCTCCCTTTGGCTTTTTCCAAAAGGAGGTGCTTACCGGGGATTCTGAACAGTACGGGTGGACAGCGGCAGCTGGAGCATCCTGAACCTGACATTTCAGTTTCAGGTCCTCCAACAACCTCACGTTAGTAGCTGATTGGAATTGCAGCTCGCCTACTGTAAACCCCAGACCCCCCACCTGGGGAGTCAGGGATCATTGAAGATCTGGAAGCAGTGGGTACCGTTCGTCTTTTCTCTGGAAGCAACAATGTTCATCTGTCCCTTTGTATTCCAGGAATTAAATGGCAACCTGGGCTGGGGATTTAGCTCAGTGGTGTAAGCCCCTGCTTGGCAAGCACAAGGTTGTGAGTTCGATCCCCGGTATAATAAATAAACAAATAAGTAGCCTGTGAAAGAATCCCAAGGCTTCTTGGTAGATTAAAAAAGTGTTTTCTCAAGCCAAGGAGCTAGGGCTGTGAAGCTTAAATAAATACTTAAAGCTACATAAGTGGTGTGGAAAATAGTCTTTGAAGCAAGATACAAATTTATGGATGTTTGGCTTTACCGTTTACCTCATGCTAAGGGTTTTAACATAGCATATTGGCAGTGTGAAATTCGGGATGATCACAGAATACCGTGACTTGGACAGACCATTCTGTCCAGACAGAACAAGGAGGCCAGGAGATTTTATGTGGTACCCGTGCACCAGTGTGAGTGGCAGGAAGGGGAACAGAAGCTCAGACCTGCGTGTTCCTAAGGGACTGTTCCCATCGGTTTGGCAGGGACCCTGTCTGCATCAGAATCACTGGGGTGCACTTTTCTGAGAGAACCTAAGGCGGGGTGGTTCTCAGGCGCCACCCCTATTAATTGAAAAGTAATAACATCATGAAAGTTTAGGCGAAATTATTTCTACTGAAGATTCAGTGCGTTTGAGACACTCCCTTTTTCCTCTAGGGAATCATAAAGGCAGCACGTGATGAGATCCTTAGGGCTAAGCTAAGAAGCAAATCTACTATATTTAAATTCTGCCGTACACATGGAGGGCATAAGGGTGGTTTCATGCTTTCAAAGAATAACTTATGGTTAACCGAAAATAGAGGCGTTTATTCACTTGCTCCTTCCCGGATTGAGTTTAGCAGAAGGGCTGAATGCTTTGTAGTAATGCATCCCATTGGTATCTGAAATTCCATTTTGATTAATTTTTTGGTTAAAATCTCAAGAATACGGTTAAGGGGTTGCTGTTGGCTAGGAGAAACAAATTCTTCCTCAATTCTGAACACAATTTCAGGGATAGTGAATGCTGATGAATTGCTATAAGCACATCTATCAGGAAACTGAATTCAAACATTGGTGTTAACTCCTAGGGGAGAAAAACCAGGTATTTCCTGGCAATTTTCAATCCTAGCAATAACTCGTTAGGCACCTCTGCTGTATACTCAACAATACATTATAAAATGCCAGGCAAAGTGACAAAATAGGTGAATTGTGGGAAAACTGCTTGTCCTGGGTGAGAGGGTCATGCTTTCTAAGTCTAACCAAGGGCACAGCAGGATTCCGGTGTGGACAGCTTGACACCAGCAGGATTTTTGTGTAGACCACATAGAATTTTTAGTAGCATCTATGCAGCTTCCTGATGATAATAGCAGGTATAGATGTGTTAAAATTTCACGGGGACTTCGACTGCCTACCAGGTTGTATCGTTTTGTGGTTTAGATCCAAAATATGCCCCTCCCCAAATCTTATGTATTCAGATCTGGAGCCTTTGGGAGGAGACTGGGCCATGGGCATTCTGTATTCATCAGCGGATTTATCTGTGGGTGAGTTCATAGCTACAGGAGCTGATAGGAGCGTGGAGGGGTGTGTCCCTGGAGCTGGCCTGGGGAGGCTGTCAGCTCTCCTCGGCTCCTCCTGCCACTCTCTGCTTCTGGCTGCCGTAAGGTGAGCATCTGTCTTCCCCGTGTCTTTTTATCCCAGCTGTGGGAAAGTAGCTAATATATGTGCCAAGCAAGCTTGGAGGTGCTGGTGCCATTCACCCCTCAGCGAGGCTCTCCAGTGAGGTCTGGAAGCACACTGTCCACTGCAGGTCAAGGCTCTTTATGTGAGTTTGTGACAGGTTTGCTTTTCTCGGAGGGCTGGAGCTGTCACTAAACTTGTAGGAATGCATCTGTCAGAGATGCAGGCCACCCTTGCTTTCTCTCGGGTTTGATGATGTCACCAGGCAGAGCTCCCCAGGTGGGGCGCTCCCAACCTTCTCTGGGGAGGCTGTGGCGCTGCACGAGGGCAGAGTGTGAAGAGCGATGCTCATTGGCTGGCGGTGCCCTGCCTGTGAGGCCTGGGAGAACCATTGCCTGTCTGTTCCCCGCTAGAGACCCTGTGTGCTCCAGAGACCTGACAGGGTAGGAGGCTGGCTTTGCCCTCCACCTCTGTCCACTTTCCCCCCTTAACTGAAGCTACAGTCAGATCCGATCCACATCGAGTGGCTCCCATTCCCTCTGTGCCCCCGCAGGCCTGGCCCCAGTACATCCACTGGCCTCCTTGTGCCCATCCTTGCCCCTCCACTCAAAAGCCAGAGGGAGCTTCTAAAACCACGCCTATGAGCTTCCCTCTTCTTAAATTTCTCCATTGCATTTAAAATAAAATCCAGCTTCATGCCCAAGCTTACAGAGACCATGGACTCTGACCAAAGATTGACTCTTGGCATTTCAGAAAATCAAGGGAGCTTCCTATCTTAGTACTCAGCGCCAGGAGGATTTGGAGCTATGAATACTGTGTATCTTATTGGGGTGGATACTTACATAATAATCACCCACTCTATCTATCATCATCATTTTTCTAATCTGCATTTATTAATTTTTCTCCTCACTCATAGATTTAAACACTTTTTAATTTTGGGGGAAAAAAAGCTAACAGCTTGCTAAAAATAAGCTAGATTTTTCCAACCTGTTGGGTAAGAGTTTTTCTAACCTTTTCATATTACCTGAGTAATATAGTATTTCGGCGAACTGCATAGAACCTTAGTAGGCTCAGCTAGTTCAGGAGACCTGGTCTAGTCTGGCCTGTGCAGTGGGAGAAGAGTCTGGCTTTCCTTTCTTACTAGAGTGCTGATGATTGCCTGCCATAGACTTTGTGTGTTGGGATATAGTAAGATGTAGTGTGTGTCTTCACTTACTTTAAGGGACAGAATTTCCTCTAGCCAATGTTTCTGGCTCTTGGGAGGCCTAGAATTTTGGAATTTGTTAGAACAGAAAGGCAAACCAAATTCCACTGAGGTCACAGAGCAGTGACATCGCAGGCCCAGAGACCCCTGGCTGGTCCAGACCCTTCTGTCCCATCTTGATGCCACCCTGTCACAGTGTCACCTTGCATACTAGTGTGTTACTGAGATCCATTTTATCTTTCTGAAACAGTCTGTGACTTTTACTTTACTTAATATCTAAAATGTAAAATGAAGACTAGTGATAGCTTTTCCACGAGAGGAACATTTCCTGTGGAAACCCTTCTTGTCCTGGCAGGCTGGCTGCATACTCGTTTCTCTGGGCCAGGTGCTTCCACCCTGGGCCCAGAGTCTAGAACACCCCTGGGTATCCTCAAAAAAATGCCTATCCCTTAAAGTAGAGAGCTGTGTCCTTTTAGCTTTTTGCATTGGCCTTAGTTTGTAAATTTACATCACTGAATCACTGGTGTGCTCTCCGGATGGGCTGTCTTCTCCATACTGCTGGATAGCGCTCATCCTCTGAGCATTTACAGTGGTCACTGGTAAAGCCGTTTTGGAGTTATGATTTCTTTGGCATGAAAATTCCAACTTTCTGCTTTTTGTACCACCTTAAAAAGTCACCAGGACCAGCTGGATATTTAGTTCAGTGGCATACCCATCTGCTTTATAAGCACCTGCTTTGCAAGGGCAAGGTCATGAGTTCAATCCCCTGTACCAAAAAAAAAAAAAAAGTCACCAGGACCAGACCTGGTGTATTGGCTTGCAGAGCTTGGCCAAAAACTTCTTAGAAAGAAAGAAAGAAAGAAAGAAAGAAAGAGAAAAGAAAGAAAACGAGAGAGAGAGAGAGAGAGAGAGAGAGAGAGAGAGAGAGAGAGAGAGAGAGAGAAAGAAAAGAGGAAAAGAAAGAGTCACCATTGTTCCTACCCTAAGTCACAAACAGTACCTCAGATCTCGTTGCTAAGTCTTTTGAAGATACTTCATGAGCAGCTCCGAATTTGACCATTTGTCCTTTGAGGAGTGACTGGCCCACTGCTGCCCCCCAAGGCCTGTCTGGTCTAGTCTGAGCTGAAAAATGCAGGCGTCCTGCTGGCCTCTCCTTCACAGCCCTTGGGGCTGCCTGGGTGATCTCTGGGTTACAGGCCCGGTCTCTGCAGTGAAGGTACCCAGCCTTGAGGGGTGTGGCCCCTCATCTTTGCTCCCACACTCCTCAGGTTCCAGCCGCAGCAGGCCAGGTGCCCTCTCGCAAGTGCGTGCGTGCGTGCGTGCGTGTGTGTGTGTGTGTGTGTGTGCGTGTGTGTGTGTGTGTGTGTGTGTGTGGACGCTCAGCGGTTCTGCTTTTTCCTGAGTGGCAGGCGGGCCCGGGCCTGAAATTCCTTCTGACTTTTTAAACACAACTTAAGACGTAAAATGGGTGGGACCTGGGACTGAGGAGGAAGGCAGGACTCTGAGGGGAGCGTGGATAACTGGAGTCCACCTGTTGGGATGGGGAAACCGCAAAGCAGGGCATGGGGCTGGGGGCGATTGGAGGGTCAAGGATTTGGATGAACAGATGTTTGGTTCTAGGTGACTCAGATACCCAGGGAGAGCCCTGGAACCAAAGCAGATGAGGTTTCCAAGGAAGAGGGTTTGATGAGTGAGCAGATTCCCTAGTGACACCAGGTTTGGACAGTGGAGTATGCCAGGTAGATGGGAGCAAGAGTGAACCATCTTGGTTCGTTGGTAGAGGAAGAAGGAAAATCGGGCATGTCACGGAGAGTTGAGAGAATTGTCTTTTGGCACTGCTTGATTCCTAGGGAGATCACTGGCAACCCTAGCAAGGTTTACAAGAAAAGTGGGGAATATTCTGAAGAACTAGTAAGATGGAGGGTGTCTAGACAGATCAAGGTGACTCTTTCTAGAAGTTTGGCTGTGAAGGGAGCGAGAGGGGTAGATGGGCTTGGATGGGACATGTCATGGGAGACCCAGAGCAGGTTTCTGGTTTTTTGGGGGGGGGTTGTTTTCTTTTGTTTCAGGTAGACATCTTGGGGCATTTCAAATATGCAAATGAAAAGAATCCAGTGGAAGGCATGGGATTTTTCTGTCTGGTGTGTGATGGTTTTTAGAAGACTGGTGAATAGTATTTTAGTAGTTCTAAGTTCATCTGATGAACTTCTGCACCTCCTTGCTCCTCCTCTATAAATTTATAGTCAAAATATAAAAGGAGGAAAAGTTGACTTTTAAGCGTGTCTGTTGTCCCATGTCCTTGAGGCAGGTAAATGGTATGAAGTTATTCTTTTATGAAACACTCTGTCATTCCGTAAGAAACCTATCAATGACAAAAATGTGTAATAAGCATCTTATTTTACTAGGTCTTCGGTTTGCATAATTCTAATGAAAATCTGTTGAATTTTCACATCAGCAAGAGAGATAGGTACATCTGAACGCAGAAATTTGTCATTTAGTCAGGAGATATGGAGCATTTTGTGGCGCTGTTGCTAGAAGTAGAGAAGGTAAATACAAAGTGATGTATATTGTTTTTGGTTTTTTCTTCCTCCTTTGGAATAAGGATTTAGGGCTGAAAAGGTACACAGCTTGAAATGCATGCCAGTGACCAGCGTTTTATGAGCAAATTGGATTGGGAATTGTGCATGTGATTTCATTAGCACCTGCAAAGAGCACTCTTTGAAGCTTCTTAACATTTCTCTGGGTAGTCATTTAATAAATATATCCCCGAAGAGGCAAATTGAAATATAATTGATGTTTCTTTAAAAGTGAGGCATTCGTCTTGCTGTCAGGCTGGCGGACTTGGGGACAGCTTACCACTCTAGGATTCGGACTTTACAGGACCTGGACCTTTTTGGCCTAAGCACATCACAAACAGTAGGGTCAATTTACAGCTCTATGGGCACAGTTTTAATTCATAGCTCAGCATTTTGTGTTGCTTTCTGTTTGAAATTGTAATTTGCTTCCAATAACCCAAATAACCAGCTATGAGTTAGGCCAAGGTAAACAAATCCAAAGGTAAGGGAGCCTAGGAAATAGTCCTTAGTGAGGTCAAAAGGAAAAGGTGTGATTCTCGATGGCAAGAGTTGGCCAGAAAGCAAGGGATGAATATAAGCAAAACAAAAACCAAAGCAATGTGAGTATCATGAAGACCTAGTTTAGAAAGTATTTTGGCATTTAGGTACTGGTGAAGGAGCACACCTATAAAGTTAGAAATGCTATATTTAGGTGTTCAATTCTAATCATTTGCCATGTAAAGCATCAGTTTATTGCTTGCTTATATTGGCACATAGGTAGGGGAGTATTAACGATTTTTAAATTGAATTTTCTGATCTAGTCCACTGATGCTGGTTTATATTTCTTTTTGGTACAATATGAACTTATGACCTTTCAGATATGTGGAATTGGATATCGATTCTAGTGAGATTCCAGAATTAAAAAGCCTCCCATTTAAAAGGATCGTTCCTTCACAGTCTCTCAGTAGTCATACAAGTTTTTTTAAAAAAACATTTATCAAACATAGCAATAATTTTCATTTATTATATTACTCCCGTAGCAAAAAGCAGTATGCCAAAGAAGTGTCTGGCAAGGCCTAGGGTTTTATTTTGGTGACTGACATTCTGTGATTCGTATGGTGTTATGACAAGTAAGTCCCATTATGTAGAATATTCATAGGTAAAAAATGATGATAGGTTATTTTATTATTTGAATAGCTGATAGGTAGCTGTTGGACTGTATCCATTTTGCATTTTCCATTTGGGTGTAGCCAGCTTTCTGTCTTGGAATTAAAGACAAAGGCAGGTGCAAAATGGGTTTATGACTAGAATAACAACATCACTGTCAAGATTGTGATTCCTTTTATTGTTTCTGCCTTCTGTCTAATGTATGTTGAATCCAGGGACTAATAGCATGTATTTCAGAAAGATTTCTATTTGAATTTGATAGCATTTTAACTCAAAGTTTAAATATGTACTCATATGAGACGTATATATTTCAACATTTTTAAAAGCCCTTCAATCTTTAAAGAGTAGTAAAGTACTTGCAAGAAGACTATGAAAAGGGTGACGGATTCGTTGGCTCAGATAGAAAGATCTTAGGGTTTCTGCTCCACCCCACCCCTCTCCATCCTGGGCCTCTCTCACTGCATTGGCAGGGAGGGACCTTAGTCATCTTGCTTCTAACTGGAGCCTCTTGTTTTATAGAAAAAGAAGCAGGAGACTAAAATAATTATTATTCACCCAACATCATACATGAGACCTGTTTTCTGCTAGTTATTTTCATGTATTATGTTCATAAATTACCTACATAGATTTTGGGATGAAATAAGTGGACACATTTAGAGTTTGAAACAAGATTCTAACTTTTTATTTCTGTAGCTGTTTTGACAACTAGTTATTAAATTATGTCTGCGATTTTGCTGAACCATTCGTAATAGTAGTAACAGAATCGTGAAGAGATAGACATAAAACATATTAAGAAGACCTTGATAATAACCAAAATCATTTGAATGATAAAATAATTTATATGCAAGAACTGCCTTGCTGGAGAGAAAAAAATGAGCATTTTTTAAAAATGGTTTTTCTAGTAGTCATTTATGTTTTACTTTTTTTTTTTTTCTTTTGATACTGGGGATCAAACTCATGACCTTGTGTTTGCCATGCAGGCACTTACGCCACTGAGCTAAACCCCCGGCTCCTGTTTTACTTTTTATACTCATGATTTAATGACTCTTATTTAATTACTTTTAATAGAGATTCTGTGAAACACCACCTTTTCTTTTTAATTTTTTTTGAAGACTTTCATTTTACTAGTAAAAGTATTAGACTAAAAAGACCAATGGTATTTTCACTGGACTGAGTTAGCATTAATTATGTTCTGATTTTTCAAATTGGGTAGGTAGACATGTTACCTTTTCATATTACATATACCTTTGCATGTGTATATTATAATACTATATATATTTGTGTATATTATAATACTACATATATGTGTACATAATACTACATATATGCTTGTATTTGCATAAATTTCTACCTTTTAGGGTCTTCACTTCAGACATTTTTAACTAAATTCAATTATTTTTAACTAAATTGGCTATAAAGCATAGAAATACCTATCTTTTACACACTTTAGAGATTGTTCCAGAGTTAAAACTGTGAAAGAGATACTGCACTTTTAAATGCAAGAATATGGTAACAAATGAAGTTAGCTTTGCCACGTACTCGTCAAACAATTACGGAGATTTCCCTGTACTGTGCTGGTCCTGGGTATATTGGGGTATAAACAGACATGGTTTTCACCCTGGAATGTATAGGCAACAAATCAAATGAGCAGGGATAACCACAGACTCTGACAGTCACAGGAAGGAAAGCTGAAGGGCTGTGTGGCCAGGGCAGGCCTCTCTGGGCAGCCCTGGAGGAGTGCAGAGCTGGCTGCGTAAGGGCAGGGGGAACAGCGCTGTCACCCCGCTCACAGACCTGGAGGCGGAGCCCACTGTGGTTTAGAAGCCCAACGGAGGCACCGGCGCTGGAGCTTGGAGGGCTGAGCAGTGGCAGGGCCGGGACGCACTCCTGGCGGCTGTGCTAGGTAGGGTTTGGATTTTACTCCAGGTGCAAAGCTGTTTGAAGAAGGAAAGAGGAAGAAAAAGCCGGGTGATGTCTGGCTTGGAAGGGACACTGCCAGGGATTGCATGAAGATGTTGCAGAGACAAGGACCAGGCTTGGGGGGAAAGTCTCCAGGGCTTTGGGGGGCAGGGGGAGCCTCACCCGGACGCCCAAAAGTGGGATCTGAGCTAGGGAGAGGACGGGCGGCCACTGGGTCTCAGGATTCGGACCTAGGAGAGTGTGTGAGGGAGAAGACAGCAGGAAAGAAGGGAAGCCAGCCCAGAGCAGGCTTTTCTGCGCTTCAACTGCAGCACAGGTGGGTGGAGGAGTATGTGAAGTATAAAAGGTGGTTAAAACCTATGGCCAATGTTTAAATTTTTAAAAACCTATAATAAAAAGTACATTGCCATGAATTTCCCTCAGAATCTCCTCTTGCTTTGAACACCCTTATCCTGGCGTGTCCAAAGCAGTTCTGCAAGTCCTCTTTCATGAGTGTCTACGAGGCGCGATGAAGAAAAACCAAAAAACAGCAAATGCCGCCACCAGGCACCATCCACCGGCAAGCCAGGCTGCTGCAGACCTGCAGTGCATCCTGCGACCTTCATTCACCTGAGCCGGCCCTGGGTGACCGCTGGCTCTTCCCCAAAGTCAAAATGACCAGGAAAGGGAAACACTTGCAGTTGATTTAGAGCACTGGGTCAGCCAGGACGGTGAATCAGTCACTCGGGACGGCTTCCAGGACTGCCTCAGGATGCAGCAGGCTCCAGGGTTAAGTGTGTCCACAGGGCTGTTTTGAGGGGCCTTCACAGCTGTGTGGATTTTACGGGAGTAATTTGCTTACGATGTGACATGGACTATATTTTCTGAATGAGAAGGAGTGGCCGGAGAGCCAGGCAGCCAGCAGGAGAGTGAGGTGTGTTCTGGATCCCAGCGGAGGAGAGCTGACGGCACACACTCATCCCTGAGCTGAGCTGCCCAGCACTCCAAGGACAGAAAGGTGGGGAGCAGGAGATGTTTAGCACTGGCACCCGGAGTTGACCTCACAGAGCCGGGGGTCACAGAGGAGAGAAGTGAGCAAGACAGTAGGGTCTGGCACATTTCCAGTGTCTTACATGTGGTCCTCAGTACGTGGCAAATTCAACTGACTATTAAAACTGATCATTCCCTTTCCAAAAACTGCAAAGAAATCAATGTTTACTTTCAAGATTTGCATGACAGTCCAAAATGAAACCTAAGAGGAGAAGAAGAAAATGTGTCAGTTTTATTTGAATCATGCTCTGGCTGTGGGTTTGGGCTTGGTATTTACACATGCTGCAGGCCAAGTTGATGTGTCTGTTAGTCCAACAGGAGGAGTAGTGTGGGACTGAGAACAGTACCCTCAGGAGGAAAAACTGGGGGGGCCTTGGTTGCTGTTGGTGACGTACCTTATCCTTTAAGTTATAATCTCCTGCTCTGTGTTGCTGGGGCAGAAATGGAATGGTGACTTTGCTGTCCTTACTGGTTGTATTTTGCTTAGTTCTATATTCTGTTCTCTTGCATATCACACCAGCCCCTTGCTCAGATGATATTTTCGCTATAAAATTAGCACAAGAAAGACATTCTGTGGCATTTGCTTTCCGAGATGTTGGCCAGCCGTATGTGAGATGTGAGTTACAGTGTCACCATGCCCGCTCTGCGCTGTAGCTGTCCTCGTGCCTGGTACAGAGGTCTGCTGCCAGACACGGCGCTGAGGCCAGTAGGAGAAAAGCAGCAGCAGGAGGTCACTTCTTAGGGAACAGACCTGTTCCATTTTCACATCAACACCTGTCAGACCGGAGGCACAGAGGCCTCTGGGCCAGCACACGGCTGCAAGGTGGCGCTGTAGGTTAGGAGGGTTTGGGAGGCGAGTCCGGCTCAGGATGGTACACTGAGAGCTCCTTTGGAGAGCTGAGCAAACTCATTAGCAGTGTTTAGGAAAGCAGGAGGAAGCCTGAGAGAAAATGAGAATTAATTTGGGAGGGAGAGGAGGAGGGGTGATGCCCAGTGCCCCCCGGCAGTGCCCAGCGCTTGCCCAATGGGAGACAGGACCCCCGCCCTGCAAGAAACCTCTACTGCAGTTGTGTTTCCAAATTCAAAAGGAGAAAAAGAGAATTAGGAGAAGTCAGATGTGAAAAGCATTGGTTCCCAGAGGAATCCACAGGTTCAGGAGTGAAAGATGCGAGGAGGAATAGGAAGGAGGTGAGGGACAGCCACATGCATCATGTTCTCGCGTGTCCAGGGATTTATCCACCTGCATGTATGGCAAATTCACTTTTGGGAAATTAAACACAAGTTATTAATGATGGTGATGTTTTGGAAATGTCGTTTTATGATGATCTGTGGCAGAAACCTAATAGACATCAGGTGTAATCATGACAGCTTAATTCGGCTGCTGGTTCCCCAGCGAGTCACTGGGTGCTGGGCTCCCTGGGTCCCTAAAGGCAGCTTCTGCTGGTTGGTTAGGGCCCTCGCATGCACTCTTGGGAGTGGAGATCTTTGCACCTGTGACACCAGGCGCTGTCCTTGTTTTCTGCTTCCAGAACAATCAACCATGACGACTGAATCCGGATCAGACTCGGAATCCAAGCCTGAGCAGGAGGCCGTGCCCCAGGAGGAGGCAGGGGCGCAGGGGCACGTGGGGGCGCAGGGCGAGGAGCCCCCCAGCGCTAGTGTGGAACCCCAGGTGCTGGAGCAATTTGAGGGCGCTGCAGCACACAGCACCCCGGTGCACAAGGAGGTGAGCACCCCAAGGAGGAGGAGGAGGAGGAGGGGGAGGAGGGGCTCCCAGGGCCTGTGCCCAGTGGACATGGCTCTCTGAGCTCAGGGGCAGCCCAGAGGGTCCCTGCCGTCCTGGACAGAGGAAACCACTGTGATTTTAGGGCATTCGCAACCCATGACACTCCACAGCTTTGCCGGGTCACTCTTCCTAGGAGGCATTTAAACTGACCCCGAAATCTGGGCCAGAGTTGCCTGGGCCTGTCTGGATTTGCTGAAAGGGGAGACTGTGACCTGACAGCTTTTACTCTGCTTCCGGTGTGGTTTTCTTTGAATAAGGGCTGGGGATACTTTTATTTTCCTCAAGAATCCTCCTGACCCTAGTATTAACGTCTGCCTTTGGTGGACAGTGCTCCAGTGGGTCTCCCCCGACTCTGCACACATGTTTATTTTCAGCTCTCTTTTCCGTACCTTTGGAATTGTCAAAGGGACTGGGATGGAAGGCAGCAGTGGAGCCCGTGCTAAGCATGTGGGAGACCCCAAAACAATAAGAATTCTGTTTTAAAAATAAAGTACGGTTTATACCCAGGCCTCCAGTGAATCCATGTTGAAATTTCTTTGGTCTTAAAACTTCAATCTAGGAATTGGCGTGCGGTAGATCACTAACTTGGATGTGCCGCCAGATCCGGGGTCCCTGGAGCAGTTGATCTCTTACAGGTTAAAGTATTTGTGGTCAGCTAAAACTTCTAGGAGGTACTGAGAAAAGAGACCTGAAACCAGCATAGCAGTGAAAAATCTCTGGAAGCCACAACATGGTGCGTGACGTCCAACACTGTGCTTATGACCAGGTCGTTTATTTCTTTTCCCATAGCATCTGCAAGTTCTGCCCATTGGCGGTATTAATAGCCCTTATTTCCACTTTATTGATGGCTGCTCTGTTTGATCTCCAGAGTTTTGTGTTGTGATCCGGGGACACCATCCCTGCCTGGCAGACACACTCTAAAGGTCTGCCGTTGGCATTGTTTCTCTTTTCTTTTGGTTTTTCTTTTTTGTGGCATCATGATGGTGCTGTTTAATTTTGTTGGTTTTCTTTCACTTAAATTGTGACACTTTGGCTTTTCTTCATTCTCTTGCCCTTGATTCTAAAAGGAATAAAATGCAAGTGAGGGTGCTAAAGAAAGAGAGTGCCTGTGTCTGGGTGGGAGTAGGCACACATCAGGTTCCCCGGATGATGAGGTACCCTGAGAAACGCGCTTCTTGGCGATTCTGTCACCTGTGACAGTCACCCCTAGGTGCACACACCTCAGTGGTGCAGCCTGCTGCTGCACACCGAGACGCTTTACCCACCACACAATGTAAACTATAGCTGACTCCTCCTAGCTCTGCAGAGGAGAAGAAAGCCACATGAGATTAAGTGAAAAACGAGAAACAGATGCAACCCAGAGGCAGGATAACCCTGGCCCTCACCCTAAGCGTATGAGACTACTGCTCTGGGGACTGATTTATAGCAAAGTTTTTATAAGTAGCCATATACTCTAACCTTAAGAAATATACTCCAGTAAACACATAAAGCAACATTGTCATCATTTATTTTCATTATCAAGGATTACGCACCTGACATACATGTGTGCGTTTTTCTTCTGTGTAGCTCACTGCACAGCCACACACACCTGAGCGGGGCATTGCACTGTGACATTATAATGGCTGTGATGTCACCAGCAAGTAAGAATTCTTCATGTTCATCCCACTGTCTAGTGGGACCACCGGCGTTGCATGTGGTCGGTCCAGTGCTGAACCTGAGCATCGCTGGGTGTGTGTCACTGTGCTGTATGTCCTGCAGTCAGGTGTCTGAGACCAGACACGGAAGATGCCACTGACCCACTAGAGGGAGAGATGCCTGCTGCACAGGGCAGAGACCGCAGTTGGTCCTGGTTCTTTCCAACCATCACCAGTCACTCTTGGGCTCTCGGGTCTTGTGTTGCTCATCTACAAAATGAAGAATGCAGGAAAGATCATTTGTAAGAGTCTTCTGTAGAATTCTGTGCTCCATAGGAAAGGAAGCCTGTTGTGCTGCAGGTAAATTGCCGTATGCTTTGGTGCATGGTGATTCCTGAAACGTGGGTTCAGCTGAAGTTTTGAATTCCAGGTCTCTTTAATTTTTGACCTGGAGAGAATTTCCTAGGTTTTGGGGTTCCCTCTCCTCATCTGCAGTGGGAGTAGTGGGACTCACATCCCAGCTGCTAGGAGGGTTGAATGGAATGAGGATTTGCTGAAATGCTTGGTGCTGATACCTTCTGATTATACTGCATCGTGGTCTACAACTGACGTGTTGTCGGAGTACTTACTTAGCTCTTCCAGAGCTGGCGAAGTCGGTTGTAAAATGTGTTTTCGGAGCCTCAGAGGTAGACTCATCATCCAGGTGCTCCTAGAAATGAGACTTGTCCGATGATGTGACTTAAATTGCTCTGGAGTGACATTTCAGTAACCCTCTAGAACAGACTCCTATTTAGTAAAAGAAAGAAATTTCATAGTCTTGAATACATAGAAAAAGTTGACTTCAGGTAAAATTTAAAGTAAAATACCGCTTCGATTGACCTTGCCTGTAAAGAGGTGAAAGTATAAATTAAATATGTTTAAATCTTACATAACTTGCGGTGCACCCACGAACATGCATTATGGTTATTGATCTGTAAGTCACCTCTCCTTAATCTACCTCAAGGGCAGCCTTAATAAAGTTCAGCTGATTTCTTCTAGCTCTTATTTTAATGGTTTGATACAGAAAGAATGCTGGTCAAAAAGGTTAGACCAAGTTACCAGGTCAGGTTTTCTTTCATTTATTGGCTTGCTTTCACTGAAGTTTGCTTTCCCACCTATTTTGGTTTTTGGTTACTCAGTTTTCTCTTGGTTTGCTCTTATAAGCACAGCAGGTTGGTCTTTTATTCATAAGAACCTCCCAAGTCATTATCTAGAGTGTCTGGGTGTGGTAGTGAAGGAAAGAACTCTTAGCAACCTATGGATGGCCATGAAGGTAGAACAAACAGAAATGTATAACTGAAACCCAAAATGAATGCACCAAAAATGTGTGTTTATAACCACAATGCTTGTGGTTTATAAAGCTGCAGTGACTAGTAGGAAAGAAAAAGCCAAAATAATAAACCGTCAGTACTGTCTTTACGTAAGAGCCCAGGAATCCTTTAGCATCAGGTGGATAGTGTGCTGTGGTCTGAGAAGAAATGTCACGCTTCTTCTGATTTAGTGTGTGTCCTACTGGGGACTGTCAGTGCATATTTTCAGACTAGTGGGAAGGGTAGTCCAGCCATGGGCAATTGACCCAGAGGAGCCTCTGAAGTTTTGAGCTGGACCAGGCTCTTTGAGATTCAAAAGCAGATGAAAGCTTTTAGGCAGATCTGATCTGTTCTAGTATTGGCTCATTACCATGAAGAGAAGCAGACTCGAGGAATTACTTTGTGACAAATTTCAATGCTGCCAACTTCACTGAAGTGATGGAGAGCTAACTGATACCTTAACCACTGTAATATTAATAAAAAGGTTAATACTCAAAGCTCTGTAAGCCTTGAACTTTCTAAGACGCCTTATAAGGATATGGATGGGAGGGCTATAACAAGTCGAGGAATATAGAAAAACCCAGTGAATTATGAAAATAAGACTATGTAAGATACAATCCAGATGGTTTATTTTAGAGGACTGTGATGTCTTTAAAAAGTCAGGAGTCAGTTTTCTTTGCTTAGCGAAACTTTGACGGCATTTGCTAACTCAGTGCTTTTAAATTAAATACTGGAGTCAAGCTTCAACAAGGCCCTACTGATTCATTTAAATGGCCTGCATTGCTCAGGTTGAGACTTAAGATTACGCGTATTTGGACGTGGATAACCACTCCTAATACCCCGCTTGATGCCTCCATCCCCTCCACAGCAGGAAAGCAGGCTCCCGAGTGCTGGGCGTTACCTCAGCAGTGCTGTATTTACTTTCCTGTCTTGCAACGAAAACTGCTCATCCTTTGCTCTCCCCAGGTCGCCGGCAAGGAGCAGGAGATTGCTGCCGAAGCTGCAAAGCAGCTCGAGTATCAGCAATTTGAAGACGATAAACTTTCTCAGAAGTCATCCAGCAGCAAACTCTCCCGGTCTCCATTAAAGATTGTCAAAAAGCCCAGAAGTATGCAGTGCAAGGTGGTCCTTCTGGATGGCTCGGAGTACGCCTGTGACGTGGAGGTGAGCACTCGGTGTTTGAGGATGTCCGGTCCGAAACATGGAAAGCTGCGGGGTGTTGATATCTCACATCCAAGACGCGCCTTTATTTTCTCAGAATGATGGAAAATTACTTGGACCTAGTTTCTAAATACAAAATTATTTCCATCATGAAAGGGAGATCAAATTACTAGAGACATTGACACTCTTCCCCAAAATTGTACCATTAAAAGTAAAAGTTGATTTGATATAAAGATGAAATACCCAACACTTTCCATGACAGGATCAAAAAAAATTGGAGTCTTAGAAAATCAACTTTCCTTTAATACCCTTGCTGTGGATTTGATCGTCTCTGTTTGCATAGCTGGCCACATCACTCAGTGGAAACTCACAGATCTGTGCCCAATGGAGGTGGGCTAATTTTACACGCCCATGGCCCTCTCTGGCTCAGGTGATGGAAAGTTTTTAAAATGCACATGGCAGTGGACATGGAGGTTCTGTTACCTAGAAGGGCATAGTCCTCCGTTGTCCTTTTGGTAAAGATGAAAAACTTCCCCTTGCTTGGTGGTGACCATTGAACAGTTTCCGTCAGAGATGTTTAGGAGGAACAAGCTGGCAGATGGGACCCCACAGCCTGTGGGTGGCATGGGGGAGCGGTGACTGCCTTGTTCCCTGAGATGGAGTGGCAGGCAAGGGGTGAGCTCCACTGCCCGTGCAGGCTTCTGTGGCCCCGGGGGCAGCATGGCCTGTCCTTTCAGCAAGGTAATCCAGATGCAGACGTGGCATCTTCAAAGAGCTCACACTTCAGGCTCACAGCCTCTGCCTGAGTAATGGGGGGAGAGCCAGGACACCCCTTTTCCGGGGCCACCACCACCCATCCACCAGGGCAGCGTGGAGGCGTGTGGGGTCATCTTTCTGTTCTTTCTCCCCAGCAGCTGCGTGAAGCCAGCCTGGTTTCCCACGTTCCCCGCTCACTTCCCCCTCTTCCCTGCTGTGGCAACTTTGTCGTCATCCTGGTTGTGTTTTGCATGTTACACTGTGTGCTCACTGCTGTTCTTGCAGGTGTAGGCTCATATTCGTTTTATAGTGATGGTTGGACATGAGGGCAGGAGCAAGGGGCGTGTCACTAAACGATTGCAGGAACATAGAAAAAACACATTTAAAAAATAATTCTTACCCCAGAAGTTACTTGGTCTGCCGTTGCCTGACTCGGAGAGAATTTTAATCATTACAAACACTGACATAGGGCTTTCCCAGGAATTTATAAGGTTTGCCACACACAGATCCATTTCCTACATGCTGGCATGGATTTCAGTTAATTTCCTCTGTCAAAGTGTTGAGTTACTGATGTAGATGTTAATTCTAGAAACAGGTATTTCAGTAGTGTACTTGCAGTTGAGCTGCATGGTCAAGCTTCAAGACCTTTCATAATCTTTAGAGAATGCTTTTTTTCCCCAGTGTCCCATTCTGGAAAAGTTGATCTAAGAAGCAGCTTTTCCCTTAGTGTTAAGGAGAGTTTTCCACAGGTTGTATCTGAGTAATGGAGTGAGTGGGGTACCAGGCAATCCTCTACGCATCCATCGCTCCCAGAGTCCTGTGAGGGAAGCTACGGTATTTCGTGTCGGGCACGATCAAGGAACTCATGGTGTGGATCGTTCTGCCGAGTTTAATTTATTCTCATGCTGAGGCTCACAGTCATTAATTGTTGTGGTTCTGACACAGGATTTTTCTTTTCCACTGGACTTGGGATACAATGCATGGCTCCTTTTTGAGTCACTTTACAGATTTCCAGTGTGGCATAGCACTGTGAGTGGGTTCGGTTCTTTTCCCTTAGGATAAAATATCTTTTATAAATTTGAGAGATTCATACATGTAGCTTTTCCTGGGATATAAAAACTTAAGTCTGCAGAATATATTGAGTTTCCCGAGAGACATTCATAGTACAAAAGCACGGCCACTGCTGTGTCGTTGTGGAGCAGAGGGAGAGACTCACACATAGTCCAGCCCAGTAGGTTTCTTCGTTGTCGGTTGCTTGAATGGGAAACAGAATTGAGATTCAGTGGTGCGCTTCTGGGGAGCAGGAGATTCGCTGAGAAAGTGCAATGACAGTGCCTCTTGTTTGTGACATAAACTGTGGGAAGTTCCGCCCCCCTCCAGTCTTCAGCCCAGGTCAATAGGTTCAAAAGCATTTTCCCAAGCCAGGCGTGTTTTGCACACTCCTGTAATCCCACCACTCAGGAGGCTGAAGCAGGAGGATCATTGCAAGTTTGAGACCAGCCTGGGCTACAAAGTGAGCCCAAGGCCAACCTGGACTGCATAGAGAGACCCTGTCTCAAAAAGACAAAAAAAAAAAGAAAAGAAAAGCATTGTCCCAGGAAACATATCCTTCAGTCCTCCCTGTCCTTGAACTGAGCTTTTATAAGAAGCAGAAAAACACATCTAAGTAGGTTTTCTTAAAGGATAAAGAGCTTTAAAACACTAATGCCTGTAATCCTAGCACTCTTAAGAGGCCGAGGCAGGAGGATCACAAATTCAAGCCTAATCTAGGCAATTCAGCAATTTAGGAAGACTTTGTCTCAAAAAAAAAAAAAAATACATATATATATACACTATGGAAGTAGCTCAGTGCATGGTCCCTGGATTCAGTCCCCAGTACCAGAAACACAGAGGAGAAGAAAGCTTCCTCCATTAGAAGGGACCAAGTGCAGATTAGAAACGCATTTGTGCAAGGCTGCCCGTCTGAGTAGTCTGAGTGAAACTCATCTTCAGCTCTCAGTGATCCCCGACTCAGCCTGATCCAGCAGTGCACAGGATGTCGCAGGCCGCCTCCCTAGAAGTGTGGTGCTTGGTCTGCAGAAGGCTGCGGGCTGTTGGTTCTCGAGCTGGGTGACCCACATCAGGACGGGTTTGGCCTCTGTGTGCCGAGTGCTCCCAAGCCACCGTGACGGGGTGGGCTAAGGCTCCTGGAGCTTGGCGGCATCTCCTTGTCTGGTGTTGGAAGCTAATCCTTGGGTTCCCATTAGTTCTGATGGCGTTAGTGACTTGCAAGGAAAGGAAGAAACCGCTGACCTCCTCGCTCTGTGTTACCACGGGACCCCTCCGCCATTTGCCAGGGCAGCGGCAAGGTCCTTGCTGATACCTGGGCCTGCTCTTGGACTTCACCACCTCCGAAGTGGTGAGCCAAGCACTGCTGTTCCTCATAAATTAGCCAGTCTCAGATAATTGGTGACAGTAGCAACAGAAAGTTTTTTTTGACTGAAAAATGAGAGTGAAAATACTTGCCTCAAAAGGTATCACTGAAAAGACTGAAGCAAACTGCATACTTTTGGGGTGAGATAGCAGAAAATGAAAGGGTAAGAGATCTGAGAGGGAATGAGGAGAGTGCATTAAGTATGGGGGGAAAATAAGATTTGGAGGGGCCAAGATAAGTCTTTGCAGGTAGTTGGAAAGGTCGTCACTGAGGGGTTGATGGACAGAAAGAGAAGCTAAGCAGTTACCGGAAGTCAGATTCTAATGTTTTATGTGACTGCCATGGGCCTTGTGGTGATGTACACTGTGCCATGAGAAAGGTTTGAGGGGAAACTGTGGGTGCATGGGGGAGAAGCCGCCCACGCTCGGATGCTGTTCAGACCACACACTGCGCAGGTGCCTCTGGTGGAAAGAAGCGCCCATGGGCACGCAGAACTGCACTGGAAGGGGCACAGTGCATCCCCATCACCCCAACCCTGGTTTGTGAACTTGCAGGAGACAGTAACAGGCAGGAATCTTTAATGTGTTTAATCAGGCATCCAAAAAGACATTTTGCTTTAATGAAATTTTATTTTAATGAAATTTCTCTGATGGCTTCCTTAATGCCTTCATCACTTCCCCATCAAAATCAACAAGGCTCAGCTCTGCCGTGACTTTATGGTGGGAAATTATAGTTACCTCTGAAGGAGCCTTCTGCCAGCACTCCTTGGACACACACACACACACACAGACACGTGCGTGCGTGTGTGCACACGTGCACACACGCATGCATGCACACACACTCTTTGGAACAGTTTGTTTCTGGAGCACAGATGTGTGTGTGCAGACAGGGAGGATCAAATCGGACCCTTTGAGTAGAGCAGTAAAACCATAAACCTCTGGGCCCAAGTTAGCTCGGCCCCATCTCAGGCCTGCTGGTGAGCAGACTCCAGGGCTGAGGTCTGGGTGGGTCCCTCAGATGGGTTCACAGCCTGGAGTATGAACCCCCAAGGTCAGGGTGACCTCTGGTGACATTTTTCAGGCTGCCCATCAGTGCTTCTGCGGAGTCAGATTGGGGAAGGGGATTTTTGGAGCTGGGTCCCAGATGTACCTCCATCATCTCCCAGGGACTCTAGAGCAGGGAAGGCATTAATTAATTTGTTTTCTTGCGCAGTGGCTCCACACAAGGGCCGTTGACGTGCAAGGTCTCATTGACCTGACCAGGTTACCGTGGGCTTTTCTTCCCCGGATTCGGAGGGTGGTGCTCACTAAGGTTGGACTAAGATGCTTAAACCTAAGCTTCTGCTCTTCCTTTTCAAGCGCTCTCCTTTAATCATCCGTCAGGACGTAGACATGCTCTGTTAAACGCTCTGGCAAACATTCAGGTTGGAGATTGAAGCCCTGAGGTCAAGAGGTGAACACCGGTGAGCCCCTGCTAGGCTGTGCACCGTGGGTTGTGTTTTGGAAGTGGAGGGCGAGTGTCACGTGTCGATGGGTGACAGGTGATGTAGGAAAGGGAGGAAGGAATGTCACTGAGGCGTTTTACTCTCTCACCGTGCCGTGTGAAAGCCTGACCAAGGACTCCTTCCCGGGTGTTAATGTTACGGCATCGTGAAGGTGAAATGGCCCGTTTCCTCCTGGCTCCTGCTGCCCAGGCTCTTGTCCCTGCGTGTTTTATCTTCATCAGTGCTGCTGACAGAGGGACAGGAGCCTCCTCTCTGTGTGTCCAGAAAGACAGATTCCTCAGTAAAAACGCTGTTGTTGCCCCACCCCATCCCCTCAGGACGGCGTCTTGCTCAGCTTTGTGATTCCTGCATTTATTTCCCTGACTGGTTTTTTCACGTAGCGAGGGTACATTTCTGATCTGCGGAAGACAGTGGCCTCCCAGGTGGAAAACCAGGTGTTCTGGTTCTCACCGTCCTGTGACTAAGCATTCATGGTATACTTGGCGTTTTTGTATCATTTGCTTGCTCGGAATTGGCCTCCTCTACATGCTCCCCCAGCTTTCTCACGGAGACCTCCACAGAGCCTGGAAGGTGTCCTTCAAATTCCCTTACTTCCTCAGTGGCCCTGCTGCCACCGTGCAATGGATCTTCCCACTCACCGGTCACCTCGGGCCCTCACCCTGGGTATGGGTGGTGGGCACTGCTTCTACAGAAGGAGAGCAGGCGACTGTCCCTGGGTTCCCCAGCACACTGGGATCCCCTCACAGATTCCGACCACAGACCGCACCCCACCGCACCACTTCTTAGCCATCGCCTCAGACATCTTTCTCTCTGTCCCCAACCGGAAGTGCCAGCTATGCCCCATAGGGTGATAGTATGCTGCGGGCTACTCAGAGTCCAGGCCACACTTAGCCCTGGGCACGGGTAGGGTGGTGAGTTCTCTGCTTTAATCCAGCACCTTCCTCTCTTCCTCCCTCAACACAGAGGTCTTTCTGGTACAGTGGGCTTCAGGGAACCCCTTGGGCTTCGGGGGACCCACCTGGGCTACAGCATGGAAGCATCTTGGGGTGTGGAGGGAGCTGTCACTGAGAGTGCCCAAGGCCCTGGGCTCCATCCCTAGCACCACAGCAGCCAAAGACTGTAGCAGCAGCAGGAGCCAGCTGAAGTCTTCCATCGCAGACTTACAAAGCCAAGAAGGAAATGAAGAAAGATCTGCTCTAAACACCACTGGTTGTGCTGAAGAGGCAGATTCTTAATAACTGTACTTACAAGTCTCAAAACATTTGGCTTCAAAATTGATCCATTTTTCTGTATTTTTAGTTAATGTAGGGAACAGGAGAAGAAAGAGGAGCTCCCAAGGTTGGTTTCTTCTTTTCTTTTTCTCTTCTTCCCTATCTTTTCCCCTCGTCTTATGTCTGGAAGGTCTGGAAACTTTCAGTGCACCTGCAGGGGCAGCGAGGGTGTGGTGCACCTGCTTTTCACACACGCGGGTCCTGCAGAGGGTTCGTTTGGGTCTTTGTAGTCGGGTCACAAGGAGAACAATTACACAAAAGACATAGAACTTATAATACTATTTTATGATGGTCACGCAGAGTTAAATATAAGAAAGTGCAGGAAATCTGTCCACAACACTAATAACCTAGAAAATCCAGCCAAGAGTGTGGATCCCACAGCAATGTCCTGCATGAATCCAGCTGAAGACCTAGAGACCATGACAATGACTCATGCAAGTCTGTTTCACAGATCTACCTGGGAAGGCCCAAAAGTCAGTGGTGGAAGCTAGAAAGTCTATGCCAGCGGGGTGAAGGAGCTGTGCTAGTAGGTTGAGAGTGCTACACTGGAGCCAAGACGTCACACTCAAAATAAGGACCAGGGCTGCCCAGAAGAGTGCTGTAGCCATCCTCAGTGACAGGGAGATCCGGAGCTCCTCTGACAATGAGAACAGTTGAGTACATGCCAGGAAGCCAGTGTGACAAGCTTCTCCTGGAGATTAAATAGCGCACATCTTCCCCTCCAGAGCCAGGAGGTGATGCTCAGCTCCCCCAAAGTGAACCACAGCCACTCTCAGCGACAAAGCCCTGAGCTCCTCTGATGACAACAGCCAAGTTCATATCAGGGGAGCCAACGGCTCCAAACAGCAACACTTACGAGAACCCACAATGCCTCAATCCTCTTCTCCACATCTATTTATGCTGGCAACTTTCCTCAGGTGGGCCATCTATGCTCAGCACCACACTGATTTAGTTCAGCTGTTGTTAAGTTTTTAATCCATAACAACCTCCCTTGGAGCAGAAGGGCTCACAGGGTATGATCCCGTTTGAGAGACCAGTGCTCCAAGGGCAGAGTGTCATTTTACCAAGATGCCTTAAAACTGATTAATAAAAATGAATGCTGAGTTTTGGTATTGCTCATATCCTGATGAAGGGAGCTGCTAAGTGAAGAGAAGAGCTTGGAAACAATGCTTTTCATTTTGACTAAGAAGAAAACAGCTGGAGGGAAAGAATGTGGAAACTCTCCAAGGTGGTTCCTGGAGCAAGGTTCACTGCTTAACTCAGCCCTCTGTGATCATGTAGAATGACTTTAGGCAAAATAGGAGGCCCTTGTCATCCATCTGTCTTAGTTACTTTCCTCTCTGCGGAGACACTACATCTGAGACCCACAATGTAATGAAGGCAAGGGGTTTGTTGTGTCTTATAGTTTGTAGAGGTTTCAGTCCATAGTCAGCTGGCCCCAAGGCAGGAGTGGCATGGCAGAGGGACCTGGCAGAGCAGAGCTGCTCGCAGCCTGGAGGACAGGAAGCAGAGAGATTGACGAACACTTCTGGGTCACGCCCCTAGTGATCTTCCTCTTCCAACCAGACCCCTTCTTATAATAGCAAGTCAGCCATAAGCCCACATAGTCCTCTCACCCATGAGCACATGAGAGTCTAGGGGACACCTAGATAGAAGCCATAACACCTTCCCAAAAGGAACCGTTTTCACCATCTCATGATTCATTTTCAATTTTCCTGATCAATTGACAGTTTATTTCATAATTGCAACATTTCCCCCAGGAAAGATGGGGTATAATTTTCAAGATTATAGCTCGTCTCCTCTTAGCATTTAGGTTGATGCCTTTCTTCTCTTGGAGGTTCTCTTGGCCCCTTGGAAAGTTTAGGAAGTAAGCCACTGGCATTGGTCCAAAGAGCAGGATTTCCTATGTCTTTATTTTTATTAGTCTGTTTTAAGAAGGAAGTGTCTTTTGATCTTGTCCCCAAGTGCTGAGGCTTATATACAGCACCCATGTCCTCTGTTTGGACTACAGAATCGAGATCTGGTGGAATTGTAGGTTCTTGAAGTTGGAGGGCATTGGGTCTAATTCAGACCTCCAAATAGTGTATGTGATGTCCGGGGCATGGGGAGTTGTACAGGAAAATAGAGAAGACTGGTTCTGGGAAGACCGGCATGTGCTGCTCTAGGGACTGGTAAAAAAGTCCAAACACTAACATTCGCAGGACTCTTGGCTCCTGAGATGTGGACTGAGCAGACTTGGTAGTAATCTATTCCAGGGTTTGGCTGAAGCAGATGCCTCAGAGTCCAGCATCCAACTGACGTGCACAGAAAGCTAGCGCTTTTCTTTTTCTGTCTTAGTTTTTATCACAAAAGGATCACGGTGCTGTTGATTAAAACAAAATTTTCTAAGTGGAGAAAGAAGATAGTGAAATGTATTTGTGAGCACCTTCTTTTACTAGTCCTACGACCTCACGTGTATAGCAGAGGAACAAGGGGAAATCAGTCCTGATGATATTTCCGTCTGCTGTGCTGAGTGTGGCACTGAAGTGATTCAGGGGGAGATGGAAAACATGACAGCGAAATGAAAGGCAGAGAGCTGCTGAAATGTTACGTGAGGACATGTAATCATGTTTCTCACTCCTTTTTAATATTGGTATTGAAGAAGCCACGGCTGCTATTTACTGGTAGTACATAAATTGGCGCAGCCAGCTGGACCCCTATGTCAAAGCTAAGCATGTGCTTGGTTTTGTTTGGGGGCACAGGTATACGAGGAGAGCACGGCTAACTGTTCTCGCTTCGGCTTCGTTTTTCTTATATCCAGTCCTGCCCTCCAGAGTTCCATGTCAGGCAGAAGTACGAGAGCCATACGAATTGCTCCAGTAAACAAGGCCTCTTCAAAATTCCAAATTTATTTAAAACTTAGAGTCGGCTTTGACGAGCTTATCCTTTCCTAAGAGCGAGAGACTTTTGCAAAGAAGCTTGCCTTGTCGGATTTATCCTGCACTGCTCAAAAATACCTAGGCTCCGTTACAGAAAGGAGAGGAAATGTTGAAATCTAATTTTGCTTTTGTACATGTGTGGTAATGAGTTTGAATCCAGGGAATGCTGAGCTACACCCCCAGAACCCATTAAAATTAGATACAGGATCTCCCCAAGTTGTCCAGCCTGGGCTTGAACTTGCCATCCTCCTGCCTCCATCTCCCAGATAACTGGGATACCACCCTTGCAACGCCATGCTGGGCTCTCTTTTAAACAAACTCACCAACAGCAGAACTGGTATTTAGTATTGCATGTAAAAGCAACACTTACACTAAAGCTTTTCAAAATGTGTTTATGCAACTCATAATGTAAACATACCCTGGCTTCTCAATAAAATCAGACAGGAATCATCGCACAGTATAGAGCAAGCTTTCCCAGTCTGTTAAGTAGCTGAATTTAAGGAAGGCGGTGAGTGTGTCCTAGCCTGGGTCTCAGTGACATCTTGCCTTTGTCATTTGTTTGTAAGTTACTCGTCCTCCAGAGCCATGCGCTTCCTGTCTGTGGATGAGGGCTTGCAGGGCTGTGGGCAAGCAGGAGAGAGGGGTCTTCAGCTGCCCGTACACTTCCTGGTCTGCAGCAGCTGGCAAACTCGCAAGCTTCCCCTGCTCTGTGGAGTTTCCATCCCATGAAACGGCAAGGGTGTTCTTGTAGAACCTGGTCTGCAGGAACGTACTATAAATACACTGTGGGATAGCAGGGTTTTAGCCTCCATGCTGTCTGACTGAACAACACATTAGACATTGGTCAGTGTCCTGTATCTGACAAGGTGAACTGCATTTTGATTCTCTGATTCTAGCTTTTTTCACCTGGAAGAAATAGAATCAGGATCTTCCAGTCAGCTAATCATGCACTGGGCAATTTGAATAATGTCCCTGCAATGTTATTAAGTATGAACCAGAAGTGACTGTGTTTGTGCTTAGTATTTTTTTTTTTTTGAACACCCACTCACCAGAATCAGGTACATCTAGAAGCTGGAAGGTGGAGGAACCAGCTGCCCCATCGAGCCTGCAGCAGGGGGACAGAAGATGAAGCCCAGACCCAGTGGCTTTGGTGTTAGAAACAGACCCTTGTCCCACAAGCCCAAACCTCTACCAGGGTAACCACGCACATGGTGGCCCTCTGTGCCCTTCCCTGCACTGACTCGTGTTTTAAGGTGGACAGGAAAGCACAGTGTCCTTTGGTCTCCCTGGGAAACGCCCCACCACCTAGTTACAGGCAGAGTCCCCTCAAGAAGGGACCGGATGCAGTCACCCTGTGTTTACTTCATCTAGCTCCCTTGGGAAGTCGCCACGGAACCTTATTTCCCACTAAGCTGTGACTCTGGTCTTTCTGATTGCCATGGCATCTTTAGACTGGGACTCTGTTTCTGCTGCTTGCACCTGAAGAGTTCTGTGTGATGCTGGGTTTTCACAAAAGAAGCCACTGAGTGGAAAGGAAGAGGTGGAAACCAATGCCACCCACCCGTTCTTCATGCTGGGCATTGCTGGGCTCTTCTTTACTGGTCAGGCTTTAGGTTTTGAAACGGGGTGCCTGTGTGAAAGCTCTGGCAGTTCCCCTTTAGCTGATGGCTATAAATACTCCTTGGATGTCAGCGTTCCTCAGCAGTGCTTCAGACTGTGGAAAATGATAAATGGCTCTCCCATTGCCCCGGCAGGGAGATAGTAATTATTAGAAAATGTTGGCTGATGTTCTCTGCAGTGGTGTTGAAAGCAACATCAAGTCAAAGAGCGAAATTCCCACATTTTATTTTCTAAACGTTTTATTTTCCATTTATGCACAGGATACTTAGATGACGCTGCCCAGCCTGCCCACCCTCTGGACAGGCAGGTAAGAGGTGGCAAAGGTGAGTCTTCAGCACACTGGACACACCAGGGCCAGAGAGAGGGCAGCAGGGCTGGAGGAAAAGACTGAACCCCGGAAGGCGGGTGGGCATGCTAACCAGCTGGGCGCCACACTGTTCTGTTGGTTTCCTGCTGCTGTAAACACAGCAGCTTAAAGCGGGGCATGTCTATCACCCCACATTCCCCAGCAGTTGGGACTGTGGCCTGTTTTACCTGCTTAGTGCCTCAGAAAGCAGAAGTCAAATAATTGGCAGGTTGCATCCTCACCCAAGGGCCTCAAAAAGGATCGACCCATGTGCCCCTGTGGGGTTGGCAGAATTCATCTCCTTGGGTTGCAGGACTGTGATTCCTGATGTGCTGCTGGGAGTTTTGGGGGCGTCGCTCCCTGCTGCCAGTGTGTTCTTAGATATCCTTGTCCTGAGCCCCACACCTGATACAAAAGAGGGACCCCACAAATAATAGCTCACTCCCCGACTGTCCTGGAAATCTCTCACACCCCTTTATCTTTCAGGAGTCGGGCTTTGAAACAGGGTCAGCCGGGGATAGCCGAGTGTCAGTGCCCCCCAGGGAGTAAACAGTCTTGGGGAAACTGATAATGGGGTCTCCAGTCACTCAGGGCAGGGAGCTGCTGATGGGTAGAAAATGTTGGCTGACTGCCTCCTGCGGTGGTGTCCACGGGCCGGCCCGTAGCTGGAGCAGGTCAGGCCTCACCGGCTGGTGCCCCAGCTGTAAGGCCAGTTGTCCCCAGCCAGCCCTGCTGTGCACAGTGGGTTCCCCAGCAAGGCAGGGAATCTTGGGCCTAAGAATTCTGTTGCAATGGGGCAGTGCCTCCAAGGGAAGTGTTTAGTTACTTGTGTTTAAAACATTTTTCTATTTAACAATATCTGGAGAGGGAAAGACTGGAAATTGGGATGTTAGCTTTATCATAGCAGTGAACCAGGCAAGGGAGCAGCATTCTTGGTAGCATTTCTAAATGCCACTTCCGGCCCTGGGCTCTCATGAGGAGAGAAGAGGAAATGGGAGACAGAACCGCTGTGGGGAAGCATTGTCCTCCTGGGGGGCCTGGTTCCTGGGCCTCCCTCCAGCCCATTACTAGTTCTTGTTGTCTTCTTAAATTTGACTTTTTGCTCTTTTTCATTAGAATTTCAGTTCCGCGGGCTGATGAGCACTATGATGTTATGTTGCACCTCAGAACTGATTGATCCTGATGTGTCTCTAAACCATTTTAAATAACTAATAGTAGTTTTTTGGGAGTGTGCTGTATTATTGGGATTCTGTTAAGTCGCGGCTGTTATACCATGAAATGTGAAGGAATGAGATGATTCAGAAAGTTCTCCTAAGACGCTGGTCTCAAATGAGAGAAAATAAAGCCCGTAGATGCAGCCTCCAGCATTTTCCCCACATGGGCTTTTCTGCAGCGCCTCTCTGCTTCTGCATCTTGCCACCCATCTTCCTTCTGCCCCAGGTCGAAGCTCCCTGGTCTCCCTTCACAGGAAAGAAGTGGAGACTCCTTTCTCCTTTTCCGTTGGTGGTTGTATTTGGTGCCAGGGTGCCAGCAATTTCCTGTAAATTCGTGCCATGTGGAGGTCACAGCAAGGTCCGGATCTTTTGTTCCAGATTACCCTATATGGAAGGCTTTTGTTGAAACACAGGACATTTCTATCAGTACAGTTAGCATCCTATAACTTGCTGGTATGCCCCATGACTATGATGGATATTTTATGTCTACATGAAGTGGGTTTAGGACTTCCTGTGCCTTCTCTTACAAGAGTGACCATTTTGCTAGGGTTGATCGGTGATTCTCTCCTGCATCCTAGGATGAAGATAGTTATACAAGTAACAAATTCATGTGGCCAGGCTGGACATTCTCTCATGATATATTCTGGTCAGTGGGGATTTCTTCTGGCAAGGAACAAGGTATCTTTGTGGCATGGGAATGTGAGTGTTCTATGTGTCAGACAGCTGTGTGTGACTGGTATGCACATTTGGGTCATTTTCTAACAAGGGTGAAAGAAAACCTTTTCTCTCAGTCACACTTACACTCAGGAATGTACCTTATTTTCCCCGCTGCTGCCTATAGAAATGAGTGATGGTCAGCAGATGCCCACCAGCACAAGGAGTTGGTTCTTGTTATGATATTTGGAAATCTGGAAAGAATACAGAGACTTGTTATTCCATATGGAATGCCATGGTGATGGCAAATAAGGTCTCCAAAGAGGCATTGCATTTTTTAGGAAAATGCCATTATGCTGAGCTCGTAAAGCACATGAATGGTTTTAGATGATTACCCCAAGTGAAATGCTTTCATTTCTCTAGTTATTCATTTCCGAAAGAGAAAAAAAAAGTACTGCCCAGAGTTTCATGGTATGCAGAGCTTTCTTCAATAGTGCAGTCAAGAATTTGTCATCATGCAGGGACATAAAATAAAGCAAAACACATCACCACTATCAGAATTGGAAAGAAAGTCTGTTTCAAAAGGATGGTTCAAGGTGGGGCTTCTATTATTCATAGCCCACCATGTTCTAACAAGGATGTAAGAGTGTTTTGTTTATGTAGATACACAATATGATGACAAGAAACAAGTAGAAAGCAGGACTAAGTGACCGTGAGCACAAGAGGCTGGGAACAAGGTTGGTCAGCAAACCTGTCCCAACTATGCCTCAGTTTCCACACCATAAAAACACCTCCATTGTTCAGAAGGACCAAATTTCCTCCAGACTAGTGACTGAAGAAAAGCCACACTCCAGTTTTATCCATAATAAATTCCTGTGTCTAAAAACTGGAGAGTGTGGCGTAGAAGTGGGGCCCACGTGGACCCCCTGTGCCCTCCCCGAGTTGAGAGGCTAATACCACTGCAGCAGCTGGGTTAGGCCTGCAGGGTGACCTTTCCCTGGCTATTTCCTGGAAGGATGTGGCTTCGAGAACCCAAATTAGAAGCTGTGGACCTACTGACCCTCTGGACAGAAAGGAGTGGATGGCAGGCTCTGGACACGGCACACTGAAAGGGGTATTCAGCCCGCTAGAAGCTGAGAGTGACGGCCCACGCAGACGCGTTGTCCAGCAGATTTCAGAGCTGTGTCCTTTCATAGCAGGGCTAGAGAGGGTTTCCTTGCTTGAGAGGTGAGAACAAGGCAAGAACATGTGTATGAAGAGGTCCCCTGCCTCGTGCAAGGAGACGGGCTGTGGAAATGCCTCAGACTCTCAGAGACAAACGCAGACTCGAGATCCCTGAAGTGTGCTTTATACAGCATGACTTCAGTCATTTAATTCCATAAAAATATTAAAGCACTCACAGAGAATTTAAGATTAAGGAATATAACTTCCTCTGTACTCTTCAAGATAACCTCAAAGTCAAATATATGCCCAGATACGCAAATGTGTCATTTCCCGTATAGGATTATTAACTTTAAACTCATAAAATATTGTGATCACTTCAAAAATGGTGATTTCAGTGTGAAAGCTGTTTTTAAGCAGCCAGACCGGTTCCATGCTTAATAGTGAATACTCCAATAAATATTTTATATTTATTATATTTATTTAATTATAATTAATTTAATTATAATTATATTAACTATAATTATATTTGTTATAATATTAATTATAATTAATTATAATTATATTTGTTTAGATTTAAATATAAATATTTATGTTGTTATTCTCTACAGTTAGATGAGTGGGGAGAATATTCTTCCTGGTCATCCCAAAGTATGAAACGAAATGTTAAATGAAGAGTCCAGGAATAGCCCAGAACTACACATGGAAAGTTGATCTCTGTTCATCAAAAGACTATTTGCTAAGAAAGTTGTAACCAGATGGAAGTGGAGGTCTGCTGGTATGTGGGAGGCTAGGCTGGCCCAAGACAGGTCAGTCAAGGTGGATCCTTGCAAACCATGAACCACCTTGTATCTTCCACTGGAAGGGATATAGCAGGTGTAAAAAGAAAGTACCAAAGTTGTATAAGCCAGCCTTCATGTCACTGGGACAGCACTACTTAAAGGAGGTGAGGGTTATTTGGCTCATGATTTCAAAGGGTTCAGTGCATCATTAGTTGGCTCCAGGGGAGAAATGGCCTGGCGGAGGGGGTGGCAGAGAAAAGCTCTTCCCCCAGGGCAGCCATGAAGCGGGGAGAGAAGAGAGGAGGTGGGACAAGAATATCTTTCCAGATCACGCCCTCAAGGTGCACCTCCCTCCAGGCCCAGACTCCTAATAGCATAGTCAGCTCTGAATTCATCATTCATGCATTGATCTGCTGGTGACTGTAGCACCCCTGTAATCTAATCACCTACTAAAAGCCCCACCTCTGAACTCATGAGACTGGGTATGAGGTAAGATCCAAACCATAGCAGTTATGAAACGATAGCTCAGGACAACTTACTTTCTGAGTATAATTTGAGAACATTATCAATAAGTTAACCCTGTAGCATTAGGAGTGAAATTTTAAAAAGTAGGCCTTTCACTTGTGGAAGTAAAATAATCTTTTCTTATAAAAGAAGGAGAGGAACCCAACAATGGTGGTCTAACCAGAGCATATGATACATATGGAAAAGAAATATGAACACATTGGTCAGGACTGGATTTCAAAAATCAGAGCAATATTTGAAGAATTTTGAAGCAGGAAATCAATCCCAGATGTATTTATTTAGCTTTTCTTTTCTATTTTAAAAAAAGGATTTACTCAGTGCCAGACACTGAGGTACCCCGCTGCAAGTCCATCCTCAGTGAATGTGGTGGCTGCTGTGTCCACCATCCAAATAATACCACAAAAAATGTGCAGTCACCCCCTGCCCCAAACACCTGCAGTGTGAGAGCTGCAAAAAAACATGTTCTCAGTTGTTTGCACTGACCTTTCAAAGGCTCAGCCCTGTCTGACTGCCAACAATATTTCTAAATAATTTAGTCGTTGTAATATGGTGAGCTCCTACTAAAATTGTCCCTTTCTTAAAACACCTGCTCTTAAGAGCCTTCATGACTTCCCTGCCTGTCCCTCAGGCCTGCAGTTTACTGCCTACCCATGGTGGAAAACAACTGATCCCTACCTCCTGCTCCTACCCTTGGGCATCTCCAGAGACATGAGTGCTTTTTCTGTGCTGTTCGTCTGTGTCTTTCTGAGGAGCAGCACTTTACCAGCTGTTACCCACCAAGAAGATGAGTCGGCTAAGAAAACAGAGATAATTCCTAGGGTAGAAGAAAGAATCCTGAAGGTCCATATGGTGGGAAGATGACTACCAGAAGTTGAACACATCCTTCTAGCTTCAAATTCAACAGAAACAATGAACCTGTCTCCCAGTAGCAGTAATGGAAGTCCACTGGCCATGTATTTGTCACAGGAACAATCACCTTGTGTATTGTTTAGGGTTCACTAGAGGAACAGATAATATAATATAATGTAATAGAATACAATACAATACAATACAATGCAATATATAATTATATTTACAAGTAGGCTTACAAGGCCTGTCTTCAGAGGCAGGTGTGAAAGAATGCAAAAGGGCCATCTGTGTGCTAGAGAACCAGAGGATGTAGAGTCCTGTGCAAGTCTGCCTTGGAAAGCTGAAGAGTGCACTAGAAGCCTGGAGACAGATATCCAAAGGTGGCAGTGGAGACTGGAGCTCCTCTGGAGAAGCAGCAGCCAGACTTCCTTCTTTCCCTTTTTATTCCGTCCAGACTGAAAGCATGTTGTTTGATCCCACCCATACCCAGGTGAACAGTTATGCAGAACATATGTTCAGGATTGTGTGTAGAGCATTACATCCCGGAGGGTGAGCTGGCTGGAAGACAGTGAGTCTGTGATCCAGGCCTTCTCCACTGCATCTCGGGGAGTGGGCCAGTTGGAAGATAGTCCAGATTCTGTTCCCCTCCATTGCATCCCAGAATGAAGGCTTCTGGAAGAGTGTAAGACCTTCAGGAACCCCAAGACCCAAAACAATAGCCTGGTGCACAGATGCCCACACACCTCTGGAGGGCAAAGTAATCAGTGAGGCCGGTAACGGGGAAGTAACGGAAGCAGCAGCAAGGAGATAGCAGTTGGGCTCTGGAGAACTCCACCAACAGAAGAAAGGATAACAACTGAAGTCAAGAAACAACTCATAGGGGCTGTAAAACTAATCAGATTAGAAATAATATCACAGGAAAAAGAACAAACGACAAGCGTAATGACGAAAATGCTGAGCATGTCTAAATAAGACATAGATAAAAAAAAGGAGCATAGGAAAGTGACGGAAACCTTGTATGGACAATATAGGAAAGAACCACAATACATGAGACATTCAAAGAGATATCCAGGAGATTAAAGACTCCATGGAAAACTGGCAAAACTGCTTGAAAAAAAAACAAAAGATAGGTGCTCAGAACTTGAAGACAGGAGTGCAACTAGCAGTCATGAAAGGAAAGAGCTCTTAAAAATAACGAAGAACCAAGAAATGACAATTCAACAGCTGCAAGATGATGCAAGGAAAAATAACTTAAGAATGATAGGTATCAGTGAAAAAGTGGGAGCCAACACAAATGACACAAAAAAACTGTTTACAGAAGTAATTGCCAAAAGCTTTCCCAGCATGGGAGAAGGACCTGCATACAGATAAATAAGGCATTTAGAACTGCAACTAGCCATAATCAGATCTACACCCAGACATAAAAGAGTCAAGATCCCGGAAACTCAGCACCCGAACAGAATATTAAAGACTCTAAGAGAGAAAAAAAAGAGATCACTTATAAAGGAAAACCCATAAGAATCATGACAGACTTCTCAACACAAACCATCAAGTCAAGAAGAGCTTGGAGTGAAGTATTTCAAGTCCTGAAGGAAAACAACTTCCAACCTAGATTAATGTACCCTGAAAAACTGTCTTTCAAAATTAATGGAGAAATAAAATACTTCCGTGATAATAACTGACAGAATTCATAACTAGTGACCCTACAAAGAGTACTGAAGAATATTCTAGAGAGAGATAAAAATGACCACAGTTCCAGGAACAGTGGCAGACAGTTGAACGGAGGGGGGAAAGTAGGCAACCCAAAGCAGGAAAATAGCAAGACAGAGATGAGCCAGTGCATGTGGCCATAACCTTTAATGTAGATGCCTCAATTCACCAATAAGAAGAAACACGGGCAGAGCAGATCAGGAGCCAGGATCCATCAGTATGTGGTATACAAGAAACCCATTTGACCAGAGGGAGGATTCATGGCATGAAGGTCAGAGGAAACAAGACAATGATCCATGCAGTGGGAACCCAGAAAAAAAGCAGGGGTAGCTTACCCATCAATTGCAGAAGAGACAAAAAAGATACAGTGCTTTTATAAAATGCAAACTTACTCAGCTCTAAAGACGGATAATCACAAGTCTCTTTTAAATGGATGCAACTTGAGGTCATGTTCTCTCGGGTCCTGACCTAGACCCCCAATCTCTCAAATGAATGTACAGCGAAGGCTTAAAAAAAATGAGACAAGTGGTAGGATTTTAGGGCTCCAGGAGAGTCAGAACCCTTTAGCTGAGTTGGAGACTCTGAGGGCTAAGACAAAGACTTCTCTGGACTGCCCGTATTTATTAGGTCCAAGACAAAGGGCAGGTAAACTGAGGAAAGCACAGGAAACGAGCAGGATCTTGGGAGTCACTTCAAAGACTTCAAGTAGTAAATTATGCCAATGTAGGAGAATTGTCTTATCTCCATGGTGACATTTATGGTAGGAGTGCGACTGCAGGAGTGAGATTCCTTCAGCTGCAGTCTCTACTTACTTAATTAGTGCTGGAGCCAAGGTCTCTTCAGCTGTGGCCTTATCTTGTCCTTTGAGGTATCTCTGGCCACACAGGTCACTACAGGCCTCAGCCAGGACCAGTGATTCATAGAGGTTCACTTACTATGAATCAACTCCCGTTGCCAGGCAAGGGGCCAAGGCCTAGGACAGACTCACAGATAAACATAGAAAGCCAGTTAGTTAATTTTAAATCCTGCTCAGAGCCACTGGGTTGTGGTCTGCAACAGTGCTTATTGGCAAAATAGTTCAGACTCACATGAATGAGCATCGTGTTGTCGCCTTGCTATAAAAATCCGAGGGAGTTAGGTGGGATCCAAAATGTGCTATAGATGCTGTGAAAGTGAAAGGCTAGGAAACATCTAAAAAGAGAAGCTGGTGAACATTGTTAATTTCCTGTTACCTTGTTTTGAACTCCTGTATCATTTTCATAGTTTTGTTAGGTTTGGTTTTATTCTGTTCTGTTTTGTTTGATCTTATTACATCTGATGATGTGGGCAGTAGTTTTAAAGATACCATGAGGCATTATGGTAGCCATTGTTGATTTCCTGTTACCTTGTTTTGAAGTCTTGTATCACTTTCATTGTTTTGTTTTGATTGGCTTTATTCTGATTCATTTTGTTTGGTTTTGTTCTCTTTAAAATAAAACAAAAAACAAAAGCACATGTTCTCTAGGATTTGTCCTGGAGACCCAGAAGAGGGACACCTGAGGCTGGACACTGGGCAGAGATTGGAAGGACAATAGGTAGAATGTTCCAGAACAGGACAGTCGTTCCACAGACTCTCATTTCCAGGAGGAATTCTGGGAGTATATGAGGTGTGCTGAGGAAGGCTGACCAAGATGTGGAGAGCAAGGGGAGAGCATCGCGGTGAGGAGCCAAGGGCTTCTTCCCACTGCACACACTGGTTCCCTGTGTCCCAGAAGCATCTCTCGCTGTGGAAAACTGATAGCTCACTGCTGTCTTCCCCTGTGGATTTATTGCCCCTGAGAGTTTTTAGTATTTTTTAAATTATAAAAACAGATGTGAAAATAAATTTGATAAAGTCAGAGGAATCACATCCCTGGGCTTTGACCTGGTGGTCTGTCCCACCACACCAGAGCCTTGTTCAGCCAGGAGTGAGAGTTGGACTGCTGTGGGCAATCCACAGCCTCTTGGAGGAGCACCCTGACCTGAGTCCCCAAGTCCTGAGCTTTGCACAGGTTCCACCCTCTGGCGACTTGGCCGTGGCTGAAGTGCATCCTCGTGGGTTGGTGAGCTGGAGGGTGGCCCCCACAGGGCTGTGTGGAGGGCGGGACTGCTCAGAGGTGAGCTGGTGGGAGGTGAGGACCATCACCACCCTCACGGGGAGTAATGCTGGTCCCGTGGGTGAGTTGATTCTCTTGAGAGCAGGGCACTGGTCCCTTCTGCACATGGCCCAGCCCAACTGGGGAGGATATAGACACCAGAACTGTGAGCCACATAAACAAACCTCTTTACTTTGTAAGATCCCTGGCCTCTGGTATCCTGTTACAAGCATAGAAAACAGACCAAGAGAAATGCAGACTACAGATAATCTCCAGGAAAAACAACTGCTCGTAAGCACAAGAAACACCAGCATGATCTGAAGGAATGAGCCCTATTTTGCCTGTTGCTTGACTAGAAGGTTCATCATTTTCCCATAAATGAAAGAACATCGTAATTGTCTGTTGGAAGGAAAGCTGTTTTGTGGTTGTTGTGGTTCTGGGGGTGGAACCCAGTGCTCACCCTGAGCTATACCCTAGTCCTCTGTGCTTGTTTTAATTGCACTTTGTTTTCTGGATTTCATCTGCTTTACCCTTTCGAGCTTTCCGTGATTGTTACGAGTGGCCACTTGCTGTGCTGACTGCACACTTCTGTGATTCGGGCCACCGTAATTACAAGAAGGACCAGCTCAGACCCGTGGAAGAGCACATCTGCTGTTGCTCAAGGCTGCGGAGCAGTGGTGCTGCCTCAGTGGCAGATCTGTGGGGCTCCCGCATCACATCTGCTGGGCCAAGGACTGGGAGCGCGCTGCCCTGAGTTCAGAATGGCGTCCGGGACTCTGGCTGTCTTAGCTGGAGCGGCCTCCTCCCCAGGGGTGGGCAAAGGGGATTAGTGCTGGCTCTTCAGGACTGTGAGCTCTGCCAGTATGAAGCCCTGATGCCCTGACCAGTGGTATCAGCACACGATACCCGCCTTTGACATGGGGCCCTGACCATGCCCAAGGTTGGTCTGCGTGGAATGCCACCTTGTGTGGGAGACAGCTGGAGAGCTTGTGCGTGGAGAGTGTCCCTGTGTGTTTTTCCTCCCCTCTCACCTGGATTTTAAATACTAATCCAAAATATAATATGTTCCAATAATGAGGAGCCTGATCTAAGTACCACTTAGCTTGTGACCCTCTGTCTGATTGCTTGACTGTGATGCTAGACATTGAATCCAGGACCTTTGCGCTGAGTTATATCCTCAGCCCCCTTTTATTTATTTATTTATTTATTTTCAATTTTGAGACAGGGTCTCAATAAGTTGCTGAGTTTGCCAGGCTAGAGTAGAACTTGCAGTCCTCCTGCCTCAGCCTCCAACAGTACTGGGACTGCAGGTGTGTGCCACCATATTTATAGGGTCTACATAGAATACAGAATCCTTTTAACTTAAAAGTGCATGTCTGTCTGGTAAAGTGACACATAATTCTGTTTTTCAGTTGTGCAGCAGTTTCTCTAATGACCCTGTGTTCTTTCTCTCTTGCTTACTCCTGGCCTGGCCCTATTAATAGGCTAACGCAGTTGAGGGGACGAAATGACACAGGTTCACTTAGTGTTTATATTTTAAAGCAATGACATTATTCTTATACCATTTGGATCATCAATGCCTTATAGAATTAAAAAGTGGCAGAGCTATAAATCTATGTCCATTAACTTCATATTGAAGCCATTAGAAGTCATATTTTCATTCTCAATATTTGCATTTTGAATAGCTCTTTATTTGACCAAATGAATTATAATTTGGATTTTATTTATTTGGTTTGAGTTTTTTTTTTTTTTTTTTTTTGGAAAGAGATTAAGCACTTCCTCTCCCAGGGAAAAATTCTCAAGATTCCACCTCATTCAGAGGTTGCTGGTCCTGTTAGGTGACTGAGGTTCTATTTGGGACCCTTCTTTCTAGCTTCCTTCTCTTCACATTGCACACACTGGTTTAGCGAGTGAACAGCAGGAAATGTTGTCTGCGGTCATCTGCCAGCGTCTCCTGTGCGTGCTGTGAAACTCTTTGTGAAAAATCAAGCCCTGTGTTTTTGCTGGCTGAGGAGAGGCGCACTTCCCTGGGAAGCTATTATCTACCACACAGGGCTATTCTGAGCACAGAGTCTGACTTCAAACACAGGCTGAAATTGCTACAACAAATGAAGCCAGAAACCTGTTATGGCTGGAAGAAAAAGACATCCAAAAAGGGAAAAAAGAAAAAGAAGAGATAAAGGGGCTTGATGTACAGGAAGGGACTTGTAACATGTATGTTCCGGAGGGATGAGGTGAGCCCCAAACTCAGTCAAAACTCCTTTTTGGGTTTGGTAGTGCTGGAGGCCACATCTCCGATGATGCACACCTGTGTTAGCCTCAAGTGTACCCAAATATACTCCTCTGAGGAAGTGGACTCTGGTAGAGAGAGGGAGACAGAGAGGGAGAGAGAGAAAGAGTGTGTGTGTCATGGGGGGAGTGCAGGTGGGATTGTTTCCTGTCCTCAGCAGAAATTCATGCTCACAAATTACTGCAACCACTTAAGAATATTAATTTCTGAAAGAAAATCAGTGGTCTGTTTGGGGCAGATCCGCGATAGAAAGAATAAAATCCTTATAGCCTTGAGACACCCTGAAATTTCAAAATAGCCGAGGGCACCAAAGCATCCATTTCCCAAAAGTTCACAAGATTGTCATCCAAAACACATTTTTGTATCAGCACAAGTGGTTTAACCCTAAGCCACTACAGGAAGGGGGCATTTTTGCCTGATTTGACTGTGATCCCAATCGGAAGTGCACACCGAGTTCTGAGGGGCCCAGAAGAGGCCCCGAGGGTCAGCTCTCCTCCTCCTCCTGCATTCATGGGCCACCTTGGCAAGGCCAGAAGCTCAGCTGGGCTCTGCATCCCGCACTTGGTCCTCAGGGCTCTGTGTGGGGAATCAGCTTGCCAGGCATTTCCGACGCTGCTGGGGAGATGCCCGAGCCCCAGCTCTACTGGGAAAGAGGATTTCAAGGCTCCTACCCCGCCCCAGTGGTCCTGTGTTAGTCATAGAGCAGACCTTGAGGGAGGATGGTACATAGTCCAGCCCCGCAAAGACGAAACGTCACCTCCTTCAATAAACAAAGTTCGGCAAACTTCAAAGCTGTTTTTCATAGGAATATTTCAGCCATAGCCTTAAGTGCAAGTTAACATTTTGTGTGAGGGAGACACGCTGCAGAGTTTCGTGACCCATCGTTTCTCACTGTATCAGATTCTTGGGAACTTGCGTTTCCCACGGAAGTTCTTTGGAAGGCTGTCCCCATCTCTGTCGGATGCTGCATGGTCAGTCTGTGTCTCACAGCTCATAGTGTGGTGGAAACCAGAGTGAGCCTGGTAGGCACCTGAAAAGGCTAGACATCTCCTAACGAAAGAGCTAACCTTGCTCAGGACCTTCCTACTTAAGCGTTTTTTTGTGTTGCAGACGTAATTTAACTTAAACTGTACCCTTTATGGTTGCAGGAGACATCTGGAAGTCTCAGAGTATGTAGATGTCTTGGGGTCATTTTCAGAAAGAATCCTTTCATCTACCCAAGGTGGGGCTGGGACGCTGGCATGTTTAATACCCCAGGGTCTGTGGTTTACAGCCTGCATGTCCGTGTCGTGGTGTCATACACTGGGGAGAACAGAAGGTAGGTGATGTTTCATCAGGTTTCCATCATGATCTCCTCATGGCGTGTGACCAGGTGGGCAGCTCTGTGCAGGAGGCCACGGTCAGGGCCAAAGACAGGTGCCCCGAGACGGTGGGGACTCAGGCTGTGACGTGGACAGTGCACTGAGGCAGGAGCTCACATGGTGGGGAGGACAGGAAGTGCTTCTGGGTGGTCTTGGAAAGGCCAGGCACAGTATCGGGGGAACCTGAGGTGGGACAGAGCACATCCAAGCTGCATGAATCGTGAGTTCTCAGTGATGGCATGAAACAGATGCTAGCAGGTGGCTTTGGATGCTGTTGGGACCCCTGTTCCTTAGCTTGAAAACTGATAAAGGGAAAGCAGCCAGCGTTTACCCCGACCTTCGTCCTCAGAGTGTATCGCTGGGTAACCAAGTCATTTTGACAAAGAGAACTCGCTCTTTCAAACATGCTCCAGTGTCACTAGTGATGTTCAGAAAGCACAGGCCTCGGGGGGGCATTTGTTAACTCATGGAGATGCAAGCAGCCAAGTGGAGTTGGGGAGAATGCTGCAGGTGAGTGACCTCGTCGGGGACCTGGCCAAGATCCCCAACTGCCTGCATGAGGGTACGGCGAAGGATGAAATAAGGAACAGACAGATGTAGTAATGCATGATGGGAGGCTAGGAGGTCAGTGCCTCAGGACCAGCAGAAACAAAGACACACTAAGCCAGTGGAGGTGGGGGAGGGGCTTTTCCTGGAACAGCACAGAGCTGTGGTGGAAGGGACAAGGCATCATAGAGGGAACAAGCCGAGATCCACCCCACACCTGGGTGCTCAGCTCACCAACCCGTTAAGAAGGTGACTTCCCAATTCCAAAACTGGCCCCCAAGGCAGGCCCGGTAAGGAGAGCCTGGGACACACTACGTCAATGTACAATTCCTGGTCCCCAGATTGACCTGACACGTAGACAGAGTGATTTCATGGGGAAAGTCATGGTAAAGGGAAACTCCAGATTAACTTTTGATTTTTCTAGAAAAAAATACCTCAAGTTTATATTTACTCGAGTTTTGTTTACTCTTGATGTCAGTGCAGTTCAGCTTTGTTCTTAACCTTTTGGGCTCGTTAACATATTATCTTACAATTTAAAATAAGAAATTACATGCCTTTTTTGCCTAGTGTCTTTCCCAGCCCTATTTTCTCTTTTTTTTTTCCCCTCTTCTGTTTGTATTTTTTAGCAGTTTTACATTTATAGAAAACTGAGCAGAAGGTACCAGCTTGAATATCTCCGTCATCTCCACACTAGCTTCCTGTGTTTTTCACATTTTACACTAGTGTAGTGCATTTTACACTAGTGTAACTGATGAGTGAATATCAACATGTTATTGTTAGCAAAGTAACTAAAACCAGGAATCTACATTAGAGTTCACTGCTGGTGTTGTACGTTCTGTGGGGTTTGACAAATAGAAGACCTCAGACACCGTTACGTATGGGATGAAGTGTGTGAGCCTATGACAGCACCAAGCTGTCGCCCTAAAACTTCCCTGGGTTCCCCCCATCTTCAGCTCCTATCTCCCAGGCCCTGACAGCCACCCATCCTTCTGCTGCCTCAGTTTGGCCTTTTTCAGAGTGCCAGATTGTTGGACTCATTATCTGTTGGTTTTTCAGACTGTCTTCTTTTACCTAGCAGTATGCAGTTAAGGTTCTTTAATGTCTTTTCATGACTTGATGGCTCATTTCTTCTTTTAAATTAGTGCATTTTTTATGGAGTAATGGGTTCATCTTGGCATATTCACACACACGTATAACCTACTCTGATCATTTTTGCCACCTGTCACCTCCCCTCCACATTTCTTTATATTGGAAAATAACATGCTGTTGTCTAGATGCCCCAGTTCATGACTCCAGTCATCTTTGGTAGAACATTTTGATTGCTTCCAAGTTTTAGTGGTTTATAAATAAAGCTGCAGTAAACATTTATATGCACGTTTTTGTGTAGACCTAAGTTCAGCTCGTTTAGGTAAATGTGAGGGAACATGATTGCTGATTCATGTGTTTAGCCACCAAACTGGCTTCTAAGGTGCTGGCGCCATCTTGGATTCCCACCAGCAGTGAATGAGAGTTCCTGCTGACCCTCATCCTTGCCAGTGTTTGACGCTAGTGCCTTGGATCTTATATGGCATGATGGCTGTAACTGGAAAGTCCCTAGTGACACACCATGTTGATCAGCGTTTCATCTACTTATTTGCCATTTATATATCTTCTTTGCTAAGACATCGATTCAGCTGTTACACTTTTTATTTTGATGGTTGTTTTTTCTTGTTGACTTTTAAATCTTTTGGATCCTCATCCTTTGTCGGATGTGTGTTTTGGAAATATTTTCTCTCAGTGTGTGGTTTTCTTTTTGTTCTCATTAGCCATCCATTCTCTTAGCACCTAATTTTACTGTCCAGTTATTTTTTTTAATTGGAAAATTTTTTAATTAAAAAATTCAAGTAGTTGAGAATGACGCTTGTTTATATTGCTTGGGGATGTGCCCTTTTTAGGATCAAACCTTCAGATTATTGGCTACAATATCCCCATTTATTCTGTCAGAAACAGAAATGTAAATGGCGAGAGGGAAATTCCAGGAAGAGGCAAAACCACCACTGACTAACCACTCTAGGGAATTAAAGTCAACTTTTCTAGTTGCTGGCCTAACCAGTGGTGTATATGAACTGGGATGACCCTGAGCAAAGATGACTTTACAGCATATAAGAAGGCAAGAGACTGAAAACCCTTAGCCTTAAACAGTTGGGTAAGTTTCTCCATGTGTTTAGAGTACCCCTAGGAATGTTTTTAAAAGCTGCTCAGTCTTTAACTCACAATAACTGTATGTCCCTATACCCAGTGACAGTAAGATTTGATCACATAATGAACAGCATGTCTTTGCAAACCCTGTATTTAATATACTTCCTCCAAAATTTCCAGCTGATTGTTGAGCTTTGGTCCCTTGTTAAAGGTTATTATCTACAGGTACATGTAGATGTAGGCATAGTTGGCTTGAAAACTTGTTCTGTGTTGAGAAAAAATCATCTAAATTAGAAAGATTGAGAATTAAAAAAAAACCAAGAAGGGATTCAGGGAGGGGATTTGGTCTGAGGCTGAAAAAATAAGTTCAGGTTGTACCTGAACCCATCCACTGGCAACATCCTTCTCATCCAGACCTGCAGAAGAGGGCACCAAAGCCCCGGATGGGCTGGAAGGAAGGAGCATTGTGATCCCTTAGTAGTTTGTCACTCACCAAAGCAGGTGTGTAGTTAGAGCCTCAGCACAGAATCACCTCACTCCATAGTCTCACATCCTTCTTCAGAGATGAAGAAATGGAAACCAAAATGACTTCGTGACCTTTTCTAAAATCCCTCTGCTGGGTGATGGCTGTGTTGATATTTACCAGGTGAGACTACCATTGTTTCCCGTCCATACAACCATCTGCAGCAGATTTAGACAACTGATCCATGCCCTTGAAGCAGGACAGTATCTCCAGTGTGAGGAATGGGCCAGTAGGCCGTCGTCTGAACAAACTGTACCATTCACGATGTGCTCGGTTTTACAAGAAAGATGCAGTCTATTGTAGAGAGAGACACGAGTCAGTAACAAAACTTCCACTGTGAGAAACAGGGAAAGCCAGCTCATTGCATCCACCTTTCTCCAGCCACTGGGCTTGAGTAATGGCTGATGTCCATGGCTCCCGTGGTGGGCACCACTAGCGGGCCGAGGCTTGACACCATGCCCACTGCACAGAGAGCACAGAGCTCCGTGAAGCCGTCAGAGACACACCGAAGACCAAGCCCAGGTTCATCTGATTCTAAACCGCCACCTTCATCTAGCATCTGTGCACCTCTGCTGTTAACCATAAGCTAGAAATAACACCTACAGCAGCGCTGGCAGAGCCAAAAGCTTATGAAAACTTGATGACCTGTCGACCATTGTGTAGCGGTAATACACTGTTATTTAGAAATACTTAAGCCAGCAAGCAGCCTCGCATTGTTGCACCGTTTATTCATACGCAGTGAACAATGTGCCGTGGTTTTGCTAAAGAGTAATTATTTCCCTACTTTCTGGAAGTGATTTTTTTTTTTGCAAGCCCATCATTGATTATTTAGCTTGCTATGATTTCAACTTTACTATCTTAAATTTATCTTTTTCCCCCTGAACAATCATGCCTGAATAGGCGGAGTAATTAAGTCTCTGCATAATTACAGTAGCACAGCAAGCCTGCCACCCACTGCTCCTTTGAGAGCTTAGTTTGGCCCAGGCGTAGTTGTCAGTTTTCATTGTTAATACATTAAATCTTAAAGACAAATATGATTAATGTATTAGACATAAAATACTGCTGCTACCCAAACAAAAAAGTAGTTTAGCTTAATTGTTGCCAGTTAATCCATGGCAGATTCAAAGTCATGTTTAAAGAACTTCGAGGCATTGCTTGAAACTATGGTGACATGTATCAAAATAATTTAAGCTGATAGATTTTTTTCCCCCAGATGAGTAACAGAATGCAGGCTCTGGGAGAAAAAAAATTGCTTATCCTCAAAGATGAAAAGAAATTTGGAAACCGCAATACAGGACTGAAGTCCATGCAAAACCACCAATCCCCAGATGAAGTTAGTTTAATGGGTTTTAGAAAATGACCCCTGGAGTTTCCGGTTAAAGCCTGGCCTGGGAACTTGTCATCCAGGGTCTGCCTGTGACAAAGCCCGGGTCAGAATCTTACAACTCGGGAGCTGAGTGAGGGCATCCAGAACCACAGCTGTCATGACCCTTCATAGCCCCTTTTTAGTGTCAGGATTTTTCTGTCTCACGAAAGAGTCGAGGCGTCCGAGCATCGCATTGCTTTCCCTGACTGCTCAGGAGTCGCCCATGTCAGCTGCTCAGCCCAGCAGCACTGCTGACCTCTGGCGTCATTGGCTGATTGCAGGGTGGGGCCCTTGCAGCCTGGGAACCCCTTGTGGAGCCTCTGTGCTAACTGGGATATGCTGAAAAGACTGGCACTTGTCACTTACTGAACTGCTGCAGCCAGCGGCGGTGTGACTTCTCCATTCTTTTTCCTTAGAAACGCTCCAGAGGGCAAGTGCTGTTTGACAGAGTGTGTGAGCACCTGAATCTGCTGGAGAAGGACTACTTCGGCCTCACATACCGCGATGCCGAGACCCAGAAGGTGAGCATGCCCAGGCCGTGCGTGGGGAGGCTGCAGACGGACAGGAGGGTCCTGCTGTCCCCCTGCCCTTCACGTCACACTGGGGCCTCAGGCCCTCTGTGCCGCTCACTGCCCTTTGCCAGCACTCTAGGAAGATGCCGGAGTTGCAGCGTAGCCACCAGCATTGCTCACCTTCGGGGCTCTTGTCCCGGTCTTAACTCCTCTGCTTTCACTTCCTCCCCAGTCAGGCATTGGCCAGCCTCATTCCTGTCCAGAGCCTTCTGTCAGTGTTCCGGGCACAAGGCACTGCCTCTGTAGACCTGTCCGCTCAGCCATGCCTTCTATTCACCGCTCACCCCGCCACTCCCTGCAGGAATAAAAACAGAAGAACCGTGTGTACTGTATGGATGCAGAACACTGAGATGCAAAAGTTTGGTTGATACACGTTACTTGCTTTGGTGTTGTGCCTATGAAGTTACGGGCAATGTCTAATTTCATTGTTACACATCGAAATTGTCCAGTGAGGAACATACCAAAGCTCAAGCAAACATTCCATTCATCAGGAAATTCTCAGGTAGATGCCAGCCATCTGTGACCACAGATGCCAGTCACATTGAAATGAATGGCTGAAACCATATGTCTGGCTGCACAGATCTTCATTCTAGTCATTTGTTTAAACATAGAGGCTTCTATCATGTCCCTTCTGCTTCTGTGTTAGCTCAGATCCCTAAAGCAGTGGCTGAAAGAAAGAAAAAAGAACGCTGGGAGACAGGCACTGTCCGTGCACACCTCTTCTCATGGGTCCACATCAGGGCCCCCGCAGGGCCTGGCTGGGAGCTACCAGTCTGTGGGGGGAGCAGGAGCCGGGACCATGATGGGGAGACCTCCTGTGATCGCCCTCCCGGGAGCCTTGAGGGCCTGTCAAATGCTAACCATTAAGCCATCTTTATTCTTCTCTGATTCAAATTCAAAATGTCATTTCCTTTTCAGAATTGGCTGGACCCTGCTAAGGAAATTAAAAAACAGATTCGAAGTAAGTTCTTCCAGATTATTTTATTACATAAGGTGAAGATTTTTAGAGAGCAAAGTTATGACCTCGTCCAAGTGGCTGATGTGAATCATTTTGCAACAGACAGAGTCCAAGCTCACATTTAACCGGATGTATGGGTCCGGCTCAGGCAGGACCCATTTTCTGTCATCACAGCTGAGAAATCCAAATGACCTTGACACCTGACGAGTTCTCTTCCCCTGCATCAATGTGAAATGTGGCTGTAGTGATATGCCAGTTGTTAATGAGTTAAAGTTCCAAACTTAATACTCTGTCAAGCCTAACTGCCACAGACATATGAAAGCCAACCAAAAAGTAGTGGCCACATGAGAGTTTTAAGAAATGGAATAACAAACAACACTGAAGTTAGTGTCTCTTTTCTTGGTCCCTGCAGATAAGTAAAGAAACATACGTTTCTTAAGAGACAAAGAAAAATTCCATGAGTGTCTTAAAAATTGGAATAAAAGTAGCTAGTAAGGCAGGGTGTGGTATACACCTGTAACCCAGCAGTTAGGAGGCTGAGGGAGGAGGGTCCCTGCAAGCCTGGCGACATAGTGAATTCAAAGCTGGCCTGAGCTATGCAGTGAGAGCCTCTCTCTCTCTCTCTCTCACACACACACACACACACACACACACACACACACACACAGTAGCTAAATAGCATCAAGCAGATTAAAACAGCCAATCATTAAATACAGGTTAAAGGGAACGTCAAGGGCTGCATTATGGCTCAGTTGTAGAGCAGTTGCCTGTCATGCTGGGGGCTCTGGGTTCAGGCTCCAACTGGTAAGGAAAAGAAAGAGAAAAAGGAAAAAAAGAAGAAATATAGGGGAGAAAAAGAAAAAAAAACAACAAAAACTCTGGCATCATAAAGAAATAAAGGAAAAAGTTTAAAAGCAGGAGGAAAGGGCAGAAGATAGATCGTTTCTGGCCTCTGTAGATTAGCAATGACTTAAAAAGTTTAACAAATGTAATAATAAACTTCACTGGCCAGTACGAGCCCAGTGAACAGGAGTATCAATTGTCACAAACTGTTAAGAGGGACATCTGTAGTATTTATTAAGTTGTACTTGCTGTTGGACCTTCAGGTTTACTTGAAGAAATTTACCCAGCATGTGTATTAGAGGAAAAAATCGCATGCGTTTATGCACATGAAAGCTCATTTATAATATTGTTTGCAAGAGCAGAAAACTAGAAGGCACCTAAATATCTGTTTGTAAGGAATGGTGAAATCAGTCTTTGAAAAGCTCTAGAAATAGGGCTTAGCTCTTGTGAAAACCAGGTTGCAAAATAATGTCTATTGCATATGTTTTTAAAAAGTTACATGTACATAGTCGCATGGAAAACTTGTGGGTAGCATAAAAGATATTAGCAGTAATCACCTCCAGATGGGGCGTGCAGTAAGATTGAGAAGAAGGAGGTTTTTATTTTTATTTTTTGTACTTCTCCTTAACTCCTCATCACATGTATGTATAATCTTGAATAACTGGTTATTTTTTTTTAGTTTATATTTTTGTCAAGAAAATCTAGATCAATTCTCCTATATACCTAACTTTTTGCAGGATAAATTTAAGACCAGTGTATTAAAGAGAACATTATTTTCATTCAGATTTTCACATAGTTTACTATGGAGAAAGAATAAATACTTCTTAGTACCTGTATAAGTTATGAGATATCAGAATACCCTAAGTATTAATAAGTTTTAACTGCGGTAAGCAGTTTGAAATGGTTTAATATGAGATAACACTTCCTTATTCACCATACTTCTAGATATTAAGAGACTTTGCTGATTGTCTATACAATAACATCGTCATATTTTCTAGAGAAATTTGCAGTATCTACTAACTAGAAACTGCATAATGAATTAGTTTGTAGTTGAGATTGAAAGCAGGAATGGCCAAAGTTGTGATAAATAGATGAAAACTCTTTTTTCTCGTTCCAAGGAATCCTAATAAAAAACAAATTAAAGTGATGAATATACTCTACCGATCTTTTCATGGAGTTACAAAAAGCAGACATGCTAAATATATATCATGTTCCCTCCGTCCTCAGAGAGTGTCTTGATTACTTTCCTCTCATTGCTGGGACAAAATACTTGACACCCAAAATTAGGGAAGGAAAAATTTATTTAGCTCACAGTTTGTAGAGGTTTCGGTCCATACTCACCTGGCTTCAAAGCAGAGTGGCTCATGGCAGAGGGCAGCAGTTCATGGTGGCAGAAAACAGCAAAAACAACAAGAGCAAAAGGGGAGGAGCACGGAGAGAAGACTGTTTCTGTCTCCTATATTGTATGCTGGCCACACCCACTTGAGTGTGACACACCTATACTCCAGCATTGGACCATGAGTCATTGACAGATTCTAGGTGACCACCTCCATGACTGCATGAGGCTTTGGGGGATATCTAGACATAAACCATAACAGAAAGAAAAGCTAAAGGACCAGAAAGTGTGAGGCTTATAGAATGCGTCTATCCCACCAATCAGGCAGTGTACGTGGCTGTCACTTAAAGAAAATGGACCACCTCGCATGGGGGGGCGGGGCGTAACAAGGAAAGTTAGAATTGTTCTAGGAGAATACTTTGGTGTTTCTATCTAGATTCCTTGTTGTTTGCTATCCGCTAAATTGCCTCTTTGCACCAAGTTTAATCCTACGAAGCAGAGTAGTCAGATCTCACAGACTTGTTTCCTGGTTGCCTCCTCTGCCTAAGCCTCAATGAAGAAAGGCTGCTTCCCGCTGGAGTCCGCAGCCCGGCCTGGAGGATGCAGTCGCCCGGTGGCGGAGACCACACCGATGAATGAACGTTTTAAATTATAAATTTATGACACACAGTAGATTCTGAAACTAAAGAATTTGGTCTTAGGAACTAACTCTGGCCTGTATGGTACAAACCATATCTAAAATAAAGCTCCTAAATACCCTGTATTGTATGATTGTAAATATAATTATATTTAGGATATAGAATATATGATTTATCGTTGCAGTCTGTTAGGAAATCTTAAGGTTTGGCATTAGAAATTTTCACAGGAATAAACTGCATCCAGCCCCACAGTCTTGTGTTTACCATAAACTTGTGGTTCAGAACCCTCCACCAGCATGACAGCAGTACGCATTCTCATGTGTCCAAACTGGTTCGTTTTCTGTTCTGGCCAGGCCCACATTTGAGCAGGGCAGGCCTGAAACGCACTCACGCTTGAGCACATTCTTCCAGTTGATTTGTCTCTGTTCTCTTCTTGACTGGAAACTCAAGCTTAAAGCAGCCTGTTCATTAATTTTTGGTTTTATGCCTCATTTCACTGAGAAGTGTGCTTTGTTTTTTTTTTTTTTTTTTCCCTAGTGCAGGGATTTCCTAGTCCAGGGCCTTCAACTGAGCTACATTTCCCACCCCTTTTTGAAAATTTCTTAATTTAAGATGGGGTCTCACTAAGTTGCCCTTACTGGGCTCAAACTTGAAATCCTCTTGCCTCAGCCTCCCAGTGTGCTGGAATTACAAGTGTATACCACTGTGCTCTGCTTCGCTGACATTGACACCCCCTTGGTTAGGACTGTGTTGGTTGTATTGTAGTTTCCATAAACTGCACTATTGTTTCAGAATAATGTCCTTGTAGTTTTCAGTTTATAACCTTCAGAATGCTGAGTTCTTAGTCATAGTGATTTTCACTGTGGTTCCAAAGCCCTCCTGTGTTAGAACCACAAGGGAGCTTATGGAAACCACAAGTGTGTGCGGTGTTCTGGTTCTGAGAGCTCAGATCCTTGAGGTGGAGCCCAGGAACGGGCATTTTTCACACAAACTTCAGATACTTCTTAGACCCCATTGTAGTTTGCAACTTGCTTTTGTAGAATGAGGATTTTTGCATTGAAATACGTTGCTCATATTTTTATTACTTGTTTCCAACAGAGAGTTTTCACCCTGAGTTTTATTATAAGGCTGTTTAATTACATCGCCAGATGATTCTCTGGAATCAAGGCATACTTGAAGTAGATGAAAATTACAAAAGAGCAGTAAATCCATTTCCCATAACTAATCCATTATTTTTAATTGCACTTGTTTGGGGGAGAAGCCAGCTCTCATTAGGAGCCTTGTTACTGGCACACATTGAAGGGATCTAGTTCAGTGGAAAGTGAGCAGGAGTCAATAGGAGAGGAAAAGCAAATTAGACTGTTTTTAGGATGACGTAAGGACTTTTTGGAGAACAGTGGAAAAAACAATCACTAGGCATATATTTAATGAGCCGAGTTTTATGTCTTAGAATTCTTTCAGCTTATGTTCTAATGATACTTATAAATGATATTAAATAGCCAGTAATATGTAGTCCTGGGCTAAATCCCTTATGGGACCACTTGAGTAAGATGTTCAGCATGTGGAACCTTCAGTATGATATGCAAAATAGCTTTAGAAATAAACTGGAAGGAATTCCTAGGTTTATGCCAGAAATGTAGGAAACTGGTGGAGCTCAGTATTGTGGTATACGGAAGAGAACAACAGAGGAGACAAGCTGATTCGTTGAGCACTGCAGGGCTGTGGAGAAAGTGGAGTTTACAGAAGTCATTCACAGGGGAGGGTGCATGTGGGCGTCTTAGGAGATCATTTAAGGCATATGGGGTGTCGCGTCAGCTCACGGCATGATCACAAGGCCTCTAGGATGGAAGCTGGGAGACCTGGGATGAGCTTCTGTGAAGTCATTCAGAACACAGTCCTGAGGCAGAGGAACTTCCTGTGTGCTAATGGGGTGGAGTCAACCCTAAGAGTCTCAAAACAGAAGAAATACCCACATCTTGATAAATGACTGAATTTAAAAGGCAGAAGGAAAGAACAAGATGAATAAATTGAAGAGGCATCACGAAGATGTAATAATACATGTACAGAAGGAGGCATTTTGCGTGTGTACATTGGTAAATCATCACTGGCAGAGGTGGCGTTCGTGAGCCATGGAGCTGGGTCAGGCATGCACAGGGCAGGGCAGGCGTCTGTGAACCCACATCCAGCTGACCTTTTCATTGCTTCAGTGACATTAAATAGATGCCACAGCTGAAGAAGGTCCATCCGGTCATGGGCTCAGGAGGCACAGAATCGGGTAATGCACAGGAAATCGGTCCAGTGTCTGTCGTGTCTAAAAGTTCCCTGAGTGAACAAAGACATTTCAGCAGCCAGCAGAGCAGCCCTGTTATTAAAGCATTATTCACTGCAACAAATCCTTCCCATAAAATAAAACCACATTGGCTGGTCCCTTGACATTTATTATAATGGAACCTGACCTATAACAACAAAGCAGAGCGGACAAAGAAAATGGGAATTATGTCTGTAGTGTCCTGTAGTGTCGTTATGTGAGCCGCCCAGAAATTCACAGCAATAAATCAGTCAATCCCAGACTTATCTGATGGAGGATTATCCATATCATTTCCTTTTTTCCTTCTTCCAGAGGCTTATCTTTGATCCTGAGAATGGGAGGAAGTTTGGTTAATTGCCTTGCTAGTTAAAAGTGCCAGTAAAGGATTTGATGGAGAACAAGATTAGAAATTAGACGAGGTTTCAGACTTATCTACGGGCTTCATTTCACAAAGACTCCCTTGTTTTCCATTAGTGACCAGAATTGCTTGGGTGTTAGTGCTTGGAGTTGGGGTCCTTCCAGCAATCAGTGAAAATCCTGAGTGAGTTTTCTAAGGTTTAACTCTAATTTGTTTTCCTATCCCTCCAGGCGGTGCTTGGCACTTTTCATTTAATGTGAAATTTTACCCACCGGACCCTTCCCAGCTATCTGAAGATATAACCAGGTATTTGACGGCAGGCCATGGACAGGACAGACAGCCCGGTAGAGCTGAGAGTCTCTCTGGGGCTGCAGGGATGCATGGGCTGATAATCACCCGTGCTTATTATGGCAAGGAAAAGGCAACTGATGAGTGTGAGCATCTGATGAGAAATTGTGCCAAATTCCGTCTGTTAACAGTTGAATCTTTGGTGCTAGCCTGCTATTCCCATTTGCCTGACCCTGGTGGGGAAATGCACAGAAATGAGATACTGTCATCCACCCACTGCAGCAAAATTGGATGGGATTCAGCCTTCAATGCTGTCGCCATTCTTAGTGCTGCTTGACAGTAAAAAAATGTCTTCAGATGCTGATGCTCTGTATGTAACCAGCCTGATACTTCATAGCTGTTTAAAAACACACAGATACAAAGAAATGCACATAAAGCTGAGAGTTTGCTTTCTGTGCCCTACATGTACAAGCAAAATGATTACTTTGTTTTCTGGAAAGACATCAAGGAAAGACTTACAGCAATGCCAGCCTGGTGGCTGAGCCAAGAGTGGAAAGGGCCGCCCTCAGAAGCAGAGTTGTCTGGCGTGGTCTGTTCAGGTTACTGCCACCAAATAGCATAGCCTGGCAGGTTCATCCACAGTGGAAATCCATTGCTTACAGTTTCCGAGGCCGGAAGCTCACAGTCAGCGTTGTATTCCTGCAGGGCTCTGCAGCTGGGTCGCAGGCTCCTGACTTCTTATTCTGTGTCTCCCGTGGCGGAAGCGCTGAGGGCTCTCCTTCTGGCCCCCTCTATGTAGGCACTAACTTACTTTGTAAAGGGGTGACCCTCCTAACCCAGTCACTGCCCAAAGACCCCACCTCCTAGTCCAGCATCTTGGAGATAGATGGCAACACAAGAGTTAGAGACAGGCCAGGGTACAAGCACTTAGACTGTCCTCCTCGATTCTCCACGAGTCGTCCTAGAATTCCCTTCACTCTCACTCTGTTTGGTAATAAGTGTTTGACCAGACAAAATGACTTTTTTCTGGGTGTGCAGAATTTTCTACATAAGGCTCACACCCTCCTGGGGGGGTGTTATCAAAGGAAAATTATTATTCAGAACACATTAAGTCAATAGTTTCAGTTAAAAACAGTTTCACCAGACGTATTAGGAATAGCATAACAGTTTACTTTTTGTTTTAGATTTCTTTTGCACTTGCAATAAATCAGAGGCAATTATAAATAAAGTATCTATAAAGATACTTTTTAGTCAGTATTGAAGAACTAGCTAATGATGGCTAGTTTGTGGTTGTAGATCATATATATATATATACACACACCTAGATTTGAAACTTTAGTGCTTAGTTTCTGTGTGCACTGTTTGGAAAGACTGTTTAGTGTTTAAGAATTTTAATGTCTGAGTTACATGGATTTTACTTATACTAAGAGGGACTTGAAGACTTTACCATCGGCATCCCTTTCAACAGGATAACAGTTCATTGCTTATATGAAAGGTAGGTGATAGGAATTATTAACACTCAGCATGTTGACCCTCAGCTGAGAAGTCTTGTGCAGTTGGTTAAATCACATATGTAAATCTTAAGACAAAACAACAAAGAACACAAATCAGCTGTTAATGATGGCCAAGTTACATGAAAATATTTTACACTTCTTTTATAGTGACAGGATTCTCAGAGTTTAAGGTCATAGTGCTTTCGAGTTAGTATCCAGCTGAATTCAACCCCAGCAGGTTCTCCTGGACAGCTGGTGTTGTCTGAACTCTGGCTTGGTCCTGTAGCAAGCCTGTCATCTAGATTAGGTCTGTCAGGACCTAAGAGCTATATGTAAGAGCATCATTTTTATATAATTTCCCCAACCAACTATGTTTTGGGAATATGCTAGGACCTGTTCATTTGACTTTAAAAGTTAAACTAAAAGATGTTAGGAAAACTCATCTTTAGATTTCTTTGGCTCTGTGCATTACTAATAAAATCCTATTTGATTGTGAATGCAGGCTCTATCCAGGCGTCCTGAAATATCTTTTGTAGCCTAGGATTTTCTCTTCAGATTTAGGTCAGTCATAGAGTGTCAGCTTGGGTAGAGGGGTAGAGGTGTCCCAGAGAAGTCACAGGACAGGCATTGTCACACACAGCGACACTGAACTGTCTCCCCCACCGTGTGTCTCACGCTGACCTCGCCCTGAAGGTACTACCTCTGCCTACAACTGCGTGATGACATCGTGTCGGGCCGGCTGCCCTGCTCCTTCGTGACCCTTGCCCTGCTGGGCTCCTACACGGTCCAGTCAGAGCTTGGTGACTACGACCCAGAGGAGTGTGGGAGCGATTACATCAGTGAGTTCCGCTTTGCCCCGAATCACACCAAGGAGCTGGAGGACAAGGTGATCGAGCTGCACAAGAGCCACAGGTTGGTGAGCGATGCTGAGCATGTGACTTCATCATGTGCATTGTGGGGTGGGAGGACACTGTTCTACAGCCGCTGGGAGCATGTTAAGGGGGCGGGCACTAGTGCAGGGACAGTCATGGCTAGGGCAGCTCTAGGGTGCAGGGTCTCCCGCTCAGAACAGCCATGTCCTTTTACCATTTCCCATTTTGAAGATGTTTTCCCTCAAGACCATTTGTCTTGTTACACTTTTCTTGCACACAGCTGGAGCGGCATCCCTTATCCAGAATGCTTAGGACCACGTCTTGGTTAATTTTCCATCCTTGCAAAGACAAGATACCCAACGCCCAAAATTAAGGAAGGAAGAAAGGTTTATTTAGCTCTCAGTTTGTGGAGGTTTCAGTCCATAATCAGCTGGCTCCAAGGCAGGGTGGCCTGGCACAGGCGCAGTCATTCAAGGCAGTGGCTCGCACCAAAGGCCACAAGAGCAAAAAAGGAAGAGCACACCTTGTTACCTCCTTACATTGTATGCCAGCTCCCTGCCCCTGGGCGGGTGCAGAGCTCACACCACCAGTCCCAGCGCTAGATAACAAACCAGTCACAAATACTAGACTCGGCCTCCTTCCAAAGGCCCCCCTCGTGACAGCATGAGGCTTTGCGGGGACATCTAGATGCAAACCAAAACAGACCATGAGTATTTCAGTTTGGCATTTTTCAGACTTCGGAATTTTTGCCTGTAAACAGTGAAACATCTTGGGAAAGGGAGCCCCAAATCTAACCATGAAATGTATTTATGTTTCCTAGGCTTTTTAGGCACACAGCCTGATGGTAATTTTACAGTGTTCTTAGAGTTCCTGTGCTGTGATTGCCGCCCTTCATGTGAGGTCACGTGTGGAATTTCCCCTTCTGGTGTTGCTGCTTTAAAAGTTCACTCTTGGAGCACTTCAGGTTTTGTTGTTTGATTAGTACTATTCATCCTGAGTCTGCCCATGTCTCACTTGGAGGTTTTCTTATAAGATAGCAAAGAAAACTAAGCAGCCCCACCAGACAAAGGAAAAGCAGCTAATTGCTTCTTAATTTCTACTTCTAAGTGATAAGCAGGGAAAGCAGCCTTGTAACACTTTTTTTTTTTTTTTTTTTTTTCCCCAAATCAGAGGAATGACGCCAGCAGAAGCAGAAATGCATTTCTTGGAAAACGCCAAAAAACTCTCCATGTATGGGGTAGATTTACATCATGCCAAGGTATGCCTCTTCAAACCGCAGATTCTCTAACGCGGTGCTGTGATTTCTGTAAGCTGGCAATTTTTGCATCCATCAGCATAAACAGAATCTCGGAGGATTCAGCCTGTTTGCCTTTTAGGCCTTATTCTGTGATAAAATGACTTAGCCCTGACATTCACCAAAAATTGGTCTTTGTGGCTGAGACTTCTCATTTACTTTCTCCTCGCTCAGACATAATACCTGACACCCACGAGTTAAAGGAGGAAAGGTTTATTTTAGTTCCCAGGTTGTAGAGGTTTCAGTCCCTGGCCGACTGGCTCCCAGGCAGGGTGGCACAGCCAAGGGGCTTCACAGAGGAGAAATAGTCCATGGTGCAGCAGGCAGGAAGCAGGGAGAGATTAAGGGGGAGGGCCAGAGACCTTTCCTGCACTCGCCCCAGTGACTCACCTACTCCCAACATCATATTGGTTATGGTCACACCCTGTAACCCAGTCCCTTTCCCACAGCCCACATACGAGCCTGTGAGGCTTTAGAGGGACGTCTAGATGTACACCATTATACTTCCATTACTCCCGGCCTAGGACCCAGGAAGCCCATGGTAGGCAGAACTTCAGATTGCCGGTTGAATCTGTTGGAAATGTCCATTGGCCACAGAAGCTCCTGGCTCACCTGCCCATCCGGTTACAGGCTGCAGAGGCCACCAAGTGCCCTTTGCTCCACCAAGCACTGTCTCACCTTTTCTCCAAAATACACCCTTCTCTTATGTGGACCACCAGGCTCCTTCCTGTCCATCTTACTGCCTAAACTTTGTTTAAGCCCCAAATGTCACATCCGTTACGTGCCCCAGTTCTGGACCTCAACCAGGCTGTCATAAGTTCAAGTTACATTTAAGTATCTCTGTCTCTAAAGTTCAGATGCTGTGCCGTATAAACTATACTCGCAAATAGGGTGGTTTTTTAACTTAGCCCTGCAGGCCAAGTGTGGTGTTGCTAACCAGTAATGGATGCAAGGTGAGAGGTGTACCGTGGGCAGAAGGAAGCAAGTGTTGAGCTGTGGTGGGGGTCCCGCGTGAGGGAATAGAGGTCACCTTGGGCCCCACACCATGCTTTTGCTAGTGTCTCTGTTTTTCAGCAGTGAGAGAATGCGCCTGTAGACTACTGGTCTACTCCATAAACAGCCGTGAGCAAAAGCACTGTGGTATCACGGGGAAGCTTTTGTAAAAACGTTTATCAGCAAAATTGACATGTGTTGGGATTCTAGAGTTGGATTCTGTACTTCAACAGTGTTCAGAGGTCCCTCTCTAGAGTTCAGGGCTTGGCTCTTCTGATGCTGGCTGACAGGATAATACTGCTCCTTTGTGGGGAGGTGGATTCAGCCTCTGATAGACAGTTTCACAGTCTGGGACTCACAGGGAATGTGCAAATTGTAGGCTTCCAGGCAAGCGGCATCTTACGGTCTGGTTCAGGGTCTGGAAAACGAAGTGGCTTCTGGCTGGCTATGCTCGGGCGAACATCTGAACAGCCCTGATAGCCAAAGAAAGGGAAATCCAATGTGTCAGCTCGGAGACTGGTGGAAGTGAGGCCGTTGTTTGGTTGCCATTTGGGGAGCAGACCTGCCCGCAGTGAGTTTGGACAGAAAGTCGGTGGGCATCGAGTCCAGAAGGTTGGATTCGTGATGTCAGTGGCGCCTCCTCTGCCAGAGAGAACGAGGTCTGCATGGCAGGGGACCACAGTGGCTCTGAGACTTGGCTGTGGCTACCGCCAGGGCTGCACTGGGATCTTGGATGTTAAGCACAGTGACATTTGTGTGTAGTTGTGACAGCAGGTGTAGCTTTGTTTACCCGCCAGTTCATTACTATGCCTTTTCACTTCCTTCACACTCAGCTAACAAAGATGTTTTGTAATTTTTGCCAACTTTAAGTTAGAGACAGGATTTCAACCTAAAAAACATGATCTGGGCACTGAGATCTTTTTATTTTATTTCTCTTAATGTTTTTAACCTAGGTGGCTAAACAATGAGGAGACAAGGAAAAAAAATGAAATTAGCATGAGAATCTGAGCAAAGCTAAGGCTGTGTTGAGGTCACATCATATACTTTGATCCATTTACTGTCTAGACAAATCAATCAACAATCAATAAATAAAGCATTAGGGCATACATTTAGGGAAGTGCAACTCACGATGTATTCATGTTCCTATCAGTAAAAATAAAGTCTCGTCACTGCTGGAGCTTCTGAGTTGGAATAGATGGCTGCTCTTTCTTTCAGTAATATGATTTGAAATGATGCCAATTAAAGAGAAAGAGAAGTAAGGAAGTACAACGGCAGCCTGCTCGGGGTTTTATCTGAATATTAAGGATAACAAATGCTCCTGTTATAGACTCCATTTTCTCATGCAGCCGTGCCCCATCATTTCCAGGAGGAAATTTACTGAATTAAATTAGAGCTAATTTCCGGTTATAAAGGAGATGCTTCTCTTCTATGGCTGGGAAGAAAGTCCCGGAGCTTTACGATCCGTTTAAACATCTTGAATTGTGGTCTCGGGCTCCGCGGCTCTGGATGAAGTGTAAGTGTCTGCCTTCCTGCTCCAGGCACGAGGTGGCAGCCCCTGAGTGGCTTTGCCAGCAGCATGGCTGGATCTCAAGGATCAGTGACACCAGCAGCTTGGGAGCACCATAGCAGATGTCGGCTCTACGTTTTGGAAAATGTACTCTGGATGCTTCATTTTTCCTTGGGAAGGATGACTCTGCTTGTGTGTCACTTACTGTCAGTCTTAGTAGCCTTTGTCAGAGTCACTTATTTCAAGTAAGATTATGCAGTGTAGATGAAAAAGAAATCCCTCTCCAATGTCCTGTGAGCAAAGCAAGCAGCACTGAAGCACAGCAGTGCTAGACTGGAGATTCCAAGCGGAGGGGGCAGCGTGGCCCCGCGTTTCCCCCATGACAGGCTGAGGTGGTCTAGCATTTACCTCAGAGTGGAACAGGAAATACCCCTGTCCCCAAGAAAGACTGGTAAGGCCAAAGCTTCATCCAAATAGCCAAACACCATGGCCTGCGGCAGGAAATTTGGTATGAAAATTCCTTTTTTTTTTTTTTTTTGTCCTTGTGCAATTAATGAAATAGAGAGTTTCAGCTGAAGGAGAACCCCACTTAGTCGTGCCATTTTCATTTGGTGTTTGCCTTTTCATTGGCACATGTGTTGGCTTGGTTCATGCTGGGAGGCTCTGTGCTGGCCCTACGAGCACAGAGGTAAAACAGTGTCCAGGCAGGAAAAGCAGGAACCTTCCTTCAGCACTCTTTGCTGAGGACTGTGCTAGCTATAACTCACTGATTTGGGGACCCAGAGAAGTGCATCTTGGAGGCCACAAGGAGAGGAGGTGGCATTGCCTTCCTCATCTGCCCCCAAGAATTCAAGGACACTGTTTCCCTGTGCTCAGTGACATAAAGGAGTGACTTAAAAACACGTGACAATGAAAAGGCTCTAAATGGCCTTTCCCAGTATCAGCCAAAGACAAAACTCCTAAACTTACATTCTGCAAAAGACAGTAACACAGGAGAGCAGTTACTCAAGCAGGGCATCCCCAGGCCTGCCTCGTGGCAGGTGGTCACCTCTGATCAGCCATGGAACACCTCTAATCTGCTTGTCGAGGACAAGAGTACCAGCGACTCGTGAGCATCATGTTGTAGCTCTTTACTTGCTCTTTCAAATCAAAGCCCTCGGTATGTGGCGGGCAGCTCATGGTCTCTGTGTTCTGCTCTAATTCTATTATATAGTAATATCCTGCTCTGACATGGTTCCACTCCGGGGGAGTGATTTGGTCTCTCCTGGAGAGATCGGTGACAAGGTAAAATATTTCATTCTAAACCAATTACATCCTGATGGCCAACTTAACATTTCCCAGAGGTGGACCAATGTCTTTATTTTGGCTTCTGGAAATGTGCACCTGGTACCCTGCATGGACAGGAGATAGGAAGTCACTTCCCACCAGATAAACGAGTCAGAATATGCAGCCTGGATTCTCTGGTTGGGCCCTTTCTGTTTTGCTTGTGTAACAGAGTGACTCCAATCCGGGCCAACCTGAGGCAGAGTGACAGAGTCAGGGACCCAGGGCCTGAGCACAGTGTCATGGGCATGACTTGTGTCACCAGTGAGACAGGGTGCAGGTCTACAGTGCGAGCGGTCCTGGCCGCTTCTGACCCCATTCTAGGCCACCTTCGATATTCTTCTCACCCTGACTGCAGCGGAAGGGATGTTTAATGGGGACAGACTACAGCCCGTCCACCTCCTGAGTGTGTTACGATGCCTGAGGACCTAGGCATCACACATCTCAAGGGAATCATCAGAAGACGAAATGGACAAGGAACTCAAGCCTGCCCAGTTACAGTGTGGTCCAGTGTTTGTGGAAAGCACAACTGCACATACACAGCATGTATCTGTATTGACATCTGTGCGTCATCGCACTGGGCGTGAGCACTCCTGCACACGGGACCATTGGTCAGTGCTTGTCACTCAGTCCTTGGCCTCTGTGGCTGCTGCTGATACGGTGGTTAAGCGCAGTCATCCACTGGACCATCGCTGTGTACAATATTGGTGTCATAAATCTAAGCAGATGCAACGCCACCATGTCTCCACAGTGAAATATAGCGTCATCAAACAGCTGCTTTTTAATGGTAATGTTTTTTTTAAAGGCTGCAATATTTTTCATACTTAAATTAGTCAGTGATAGGTTCTGTCGTGGTGACTTAAATCTTGTCTCCAGCAAAAAGTGGAAATAAGTGAGATACTGATGTGTTGTGTCTCGATGCTATTTTCTAGGACTCCGAAGGAGTAGAAATCATGTTAGGAGTTTGTGCGAGTGGTTTGTTGATATATCGTGACCGACTGCGGATAAACAGATTTGCCTGGCCCAAGGTTCTAAAGATTTCATACAAAAGGAACAATTTTTACATTAAGATTCGGCCAGGGGAGGTGAGTAGACTGCATTTGCATGTACACTGGGAAGCAGGGTCCTTCATAGTGAACAGAAATGTGAATTATCTGTTCATAAGTTCTGAGCATTGTGAGACTCGGTGAATCACATCTAAATGCCAGGGAGAATTTGTTGTAAGTTTGTTCAATAAACAGTAATAAATAACATGTCACTGCTTTATTATGTTGTTCTAGTTTTTTTCCCAACTGTATGCATTAATTGAAAGGATTTTTTAAAAACATATTTCAATATGAAAGCAAGATTCATGAATAATTTTTTGGATATTTCAAGCCATAAAGAATAAATTCCTTCCCTTGCATCCTGTTTCTAGTAGCTCCATTCTCTTTTTAATTTTTCCTGCAAATCTGGCTGTATCCTAAAGTGAATGGCTTGGAGATACTGTGGTTCAGGGCACAAGGGAGATTAGAATAAAGAATGCTGAGTATGAATTATGTAAATATTCCACAGCCCGGTATATATTCATATATTCCTACATTTTTTAATCAGAAAAGCTAATAACAAATCAGAATTGTTACCTAACTCTTATTCTTTGGGCAACAGTCTCTATAATCAGTTTAGACTTACATGTTCCTTAGTGGTTTGCACATAACCAGTAGTAAATATCTGCTTTTATTTGTTTAATAAATACCTCCAGTCCCTAATTGGTGTGATAGTCTACTAGAGCTGGACAAAAGCTAAAGATCCTAACTCATTGATGACTCTGAACATTTTCTGGTGTGATATAGTTATCTCCTGCCTTCAAAATCAACCTGTCTTCTGGAGTTCCTTGGTGGAAATGCGATTTTCAAAACCAGCTAAAGCAAATGATAATGGTGAATGCAGGTCGTACTTGTCTCTGACAATCGAAATAATCTATAGGCTTTGCATGTAAATAACTGAAATTGTAGTGTTTTTAAAATAGTTTCTAAATACTATATGCTAAACTCGTAACACACATAAGTTCCTTGAACATTTATTAAATGGGCATTTAGTGTCTGATTATCATAAGCGTTGAGAATATGTACTTATTCCTCTTAAGATTTTTATATGAGGGGATCTGAAGCATGAAGCCAGTGAGATGCCATGGGGATCGCACTGTCAGAGGCCGAAAAGGAAGGCTGAGAAGAGAGTCAGCGGGGAGCTGTGGAAGGGCTTATGTCACGATATGACACACAGGAAATGTGACTGCCTAGTGGTGTAACATGACAGACCTAGAACCAACCAGGGCAGAGGGCAGGGCTGGAATGGAAGGAGCAGGCGGGAGAGGGCGCTCCCCAGGAGAACCAGCCGGTCACGGAGACAGGATGAGGAGAAGAGCCCAGCAGAATGGGGGCTCTTCGTCAGTGGAGGAGCTGTCCCCCTAGCGTGACAAGGCCAAGTCCCTCAAAAGACACAGAGAGACCAGGAGAATCCTAGTAAAGTTGACTGATGGAGATGACTTTAGACAAGAGGAAAAAAATAGGTGAATTTCAGGAAAAAAAAAATTCGAAGCCAGGTGTGGCGGTGCATGCCCACAATCCCAGCCCTCTGAGGCAAGAGGGTGGAAAGTTTGAGACCAGGCCAAGCAACTCTACAGTTTAAGAAGATCGTGACTCAAAAACTCTTAAAATGGTTAGATAACATTTTGCTCAAGGCCTTAAACATTACCCAAAAAGCAAGAGAAGTTAAAGAAGAGACCCTAAACTTTGTAAATAGGGAGGGGAGATGGCCTGAAGGGAAGAGAGTAGATTGGGGTAAAAAGAGAACTCCAAACATCATGTGCCAGGTACCAGTTCCCTGTGATGCATGTGATCATCATGTGCATCCAAAATGTACTGTAAAACTAATTAAAAACAAAAAGAAGAGGCGCCCTAAGATAAAAATTCTGGGTGACACTATCATTTAAAAGAGGAGCAGGCAAAAGACAAACAGAAGGAAATTATTAAAAACTAGAGAAAGAACAGAAGGGACAGAGAATGTCAGGTGACAGATGAGGTTCAGGGCAAGGGCCTGCCAGTGTCCGGTGTTATAGAACAGGGTACAAACTAAGACACGAAGGGGCTGGAGGTATGGCTCAGTGGTACAGTGCCTGCCTTGCAAGCACAAGGTTCTGAATTCAATTCCCAGTACCACCACCAAACTAAGACGCACTCACAGCGGGTTCCCAGGATGGCATCTAGGAGCTCGGCAAGTGTCAGCACCTGTCAGGGGGCATTGCCGGGAGAAAGCCCCCACCAAGGAGGCACCCTCATCTGCTCAGTCCTGAATGAAGCTCGATGTGAGGGATGAGGTGAGGTTCTGTCCTAGCAGAAGCTGGATCAAAGAAAGGCCGTTCACCCCAGCACACCACTATTACACCAGGAGCTGAAAAGAAGTTAGCGGTGGCCCACTGGCTGTGAAGAGGTTGACAGGGACAGATAGATACAAAACACAGAGAGCAGAGCCCTCCGAAAGACCGGGCTCTGGGTCGGTTCTTGTGCTGAGACTGATAGCAAGCGAGTCTCGCCTTAGACCCTCTCAGGAGGAAGAGAGGAGTTAGGATGCAGAGCTGGGAAGAGGAGAAGCGATGGAGAGAAGAACGTGGTAGCAGGTGCAAGGAGGCAGCTGGGTAGGAGGCCTGACTGTGGATGTTGCCTAGCTCGCAGGGGCACTGGGCTTGGGGACAATTCGTCATATATTTCAAAATGCCTACTAGGGAGGATTTTGAATGATTCCATAGCAAATGATGAATGTTTGGGTAACGGGTACGCCAATTTCCTTGATCTGATCATTGCACATTTTATACTTATGTGGAAATATCGCACTGTATTCCAAATAGCTGTGCAGTCATTTTGTATCAATAAAAATTTTGTAGAATTAAAAAAAACAAAAAACAGGTGAACAAGGGTGAGACAGACTCTTCTGGGTCTCTTGCAGCAGAAAACAGTTGCACCCCTTGTATCCCCCAGCAGGAGATGCAGGGTGTGTGAGTGGGTGGGTCGCGACTTAGTGAAGAACAGCACAGGCTCCTGGCTGGGCTCAGTCCTGGGCAGGAGCAGTCTTGGCAGTCGCCTCTCCATATGTATGTCCAGAGTAAATAAGAAACTGGGGAAGATGCTGCCATTTGAACAGTGCAGCGTGCATTTCCCAGTTCCACCAGCCCTGGTCAGCGAAAGTGGAAATCAGAGGTCAGGCGTGAGTGCGCCTCCCGTGTGCGCTGTGGCCCTGCTCCCCACAGCCTGCCTTGGCTGCCGACTCTATCCCTGTGTCTGTGGTGCTGAGCTCTTGGGCATGTGCTTTTACTGTTAAAGGTGGTTGCCCCCTGGTGGCTCGCTGGTCCTGTCTTCAGAAACTGAAAACTTACTTATGCATCTGTGGTAATAGCATTAAATGCCGGTGTAAAATCAGATAAGCTATCTCATCGCGAAAAATCAAGTAACTGACAGTGTCATCCGAAAATAAACACACAGGCCGCAAAATATGACAGTGACTCCTCCTGGTCTCTCATGTTACGTATAATACTACAGAGATGTGAGCTCTTAACACAGTGGAATCTACAAATGATATGAGACGTATGTGACACCATTAAATACCTAAGGGGAAAAATTTTATATATATATATATATATTTTAGATATATTATATATATATTTTATGTATGTATTTTATATATTATACATATTATATATATTATATATATATCAGCCAGATACTAAAAGAAAATGTCATTTCTAAGTATGCTTTAGACTTGCAAACATGCTGTTCCTTTCTGTGGACTCCAGTTGAAGTCATTATATCATTATGACGCCATGAAAACAAGACTTAAAAATGACATCAGCCCAAGGAATCCAGTGCATTTCTTGTTTTGGGTGTTTAGTTGTCCTAAGATTCATACTTGTGCAAAAGACATTTAGTCCATGGATAGCATTTATCTGTACTTGCAGCATTTTAAAGACATAGCTGTAAAGGGTTATTTTTTAATGGACAAATATCTGTAATGTGAATTCTGCATATGATGGTTTAGTGAGTAAAGAAACATTTGTGGGAGGCATCATGATTTTGGAAATTATTCACAGAGCTTCTGTTATTCATACTTGTAAACTTGACTCTTCAATCTGTTTTTCATATTTCAGTTTGAACAATTTGAAAGCACCATTGGGTTTAAGCTGCCAAACCATCGAGCCGCTAAGCGTTTGTGGAAAGTGTGTGTAGAACATCACACGTTTTTCAGGTAAGTAAAGATCATTTTTTCCCCTCAGGAAGAATTAGGAGATTGCGGTCACATATATGGGAAAGGTTGTTGGGAGGACAAATGTGGGAATGTGCCCTTCCTAGTCTCTCAAGGTCACAGCACCAGATTGCTTGATAAGAAATCCTGGAAAAATTTCTGATCAAATTTGAAGAACTTGGGCTAGGGATCTAGCTCAGGGGCACACGCGCCTATCTGGCACGCGTAAGGTCATGAGTTCGATCCCCAGTACCAATAAATACATACATACATACATACATACATACATACATAAATAAGAACTTCCTTTGTCTTGGCTACCTTGCTCCTTTTATTCCTTTATTGACCTCAGTATGTTTTCATGGGTTTTTATGAAGCACCCTCTTCAAGTATCCAGCCTGTTCCTTCCTATTTCAGGAATTCCTCAACATTGCGGGGGTCTCACCCACTTATGGCACCAGGGCAGTCTGTGTGAGGCCTGAAAAACAACAAATTATCCATCTTCTTCCCTAATTCTTACTTAATTGCTCTTTGGGCTCTTGGAGCCCTGGATCCTTCACGTGCATGAGCCTCGAAGTTCACGGAGTCCTGGCCAAACCCAGTTTTAGTTACATCCGCCTCTCTGCACTCCCGCTACTTGGTGTATACTTTGTGAATTTATACTTTTTTCTCATAAAATCAGATTCACTTAACCTACAAGTTGCATGGCAAACTTTCATCATCGAAAACACAGTAAAAAGTTAAGAAGCCACCTGCACATTTAATCTTCCTGATGCCTTTCTTGAATATCTTTAGACTATTACTCCCAGAAGCACCGCCAAAGAAATTCCTCACCTTGGGTTCCAAGTTCCGGTACAGCGGCCGGACGCAAGCGCAGACCAGGAGAGCCAGCGCGCTGATAGACCGCCCCGCGCCCTACTTTGAGCGCTCGTCTAGCAAGCGCTACACCATGTCGCGCAGCTTGGATGGAGGTGGGTGTTTCCGATGGGCTCACAGAGGGGCGTGAAAGCCCTTGAGCTTTTGCTAGACACAGACCTTCGTGGACAGTGGGGACAGAAAGCAGCTGTGGATGGGTGACAGGTTTTTAAGGTCCCCAACTCTAAAAATAAACATGCCTCTGTCAGTGCTCTGCCTGCGACAGGTAGATCTGTGCAGCAGGCCCTCAGTGGAGTACTTTGGGAGGAAGGGTGCAGCTTTCAGAAGCCTGCCCGAGCTTGGAGTTTGGAGAAAGCACTCCTGCTACTAGGTGTAGTAATCACATCTCCTATAAACAATCCGGCTCTTGTGCCGCTAGATCTTAAATGATTAGCAGATTTATTACAGCCTGTTGGCTTCAGGAAGAAAGTGCTAAGTCAAGTTTATCCCTGTTACTAAAAACAGTTCAAGAATAAATGTGGCCCTTGCCATCCAGCCGTTGGTAGGCAGGAGAAAGGATCTTCGCTGGCCTGGGAGGGTGCTGGTCTGGGAAGGTTCTGTGAGGTGGTGGCAGATGCAGGAGTCACAGGAGTGAGCAGGGAAGTCCACGCTCCGGTGGCTTCGGGGAGGGGGTTGGTTAGTGCTCACCTGCAGGGCGGTGCTTCCTCTGAGCTCTGTAGGGCAGGGCAGGGGCAGGTGGACATGCACTTCCGGTCCGAGGCCTCTGGACAGTGGTATCCCTCAGGACCGAGTGCCAGCAAAGCCGGTGTCTTCCAGCTCAGAGCAACTGGAGATCGGTTGTTTTACTGAAGACTGATCCTGTGCACACAAACTTAGAAGTCTGTGGTACATTGGCCAGGGATTTAGCTCAGTGGTGTAAGCACCTGTCTGGCAAGCACAAGGTTGTGAGTTCAATCCCAGGTACCCAAAAAAAAAAAAAAAAAAAAAAAGTCATCTCTAGTGTGTGTGTGATTTCAATCAATAAGCAAAATCACACAAAAATAAGTAAAAATCAGAAGTGCCTGGGACTGTTTCTCTCCTCTCTGCTTTTGTAGCTGCTCCCTGCAGAGCTTCAGACCCCTACCCGCACCCTACTCCTGGGTGGTTAATGGGGGAAGGTTCCCCTTAAGCCTTAAAAAGATTAAGAAGATAGTATTTTCCAATCTGAAAAGATTAAAAAAATAGTATTTTCCAATCCAAATACTATAAAACTGCTGGTAGAAAACGTTGTCGTTGGGTTATTGGTGCTGTCTTATGTTGTTACCCCCGGGATGGGAACAGTCTCTGCTAGCACTGATCATGCAGAGTCCAGATCCTGCTTCCTCTATCTGGATCTTGGTGAGCAAATCCTTTCAACTCTGTCGGCCTCAGTTTAGTCATCTGTAAAATGGGAGAAAGGCTACATTCTACAGAATTACTGTGTACATGTGAAAGCTTTTAGGGCCTTTGTGGATGCCTCATATAAAATGGTGTAGTGTTTGCTGATCACCTAAATGTGTATCATAAATATACATATTTAATCATAAATATCCCAGTAATCACATGAGTAGTTACAGGCTTCTGTTAGCTGGTCTAAAGTGTTAATTAAAGTTGGTCTGCTGATTCCACGGGTTTCATGTCTGCTAATTCCACCAATTACAGACTGAAACTATTTTTTTTTAAATTGCATGTATACCAGACATGTACAGTCTTTTCCTTGGCATGATTACCTAACCCATACAGTACGACAGCGATTTGCATACCATTTACACTGTGGTAGGTGTTGTAAGTAATCTAGAGATGATTTCAGGTAAATGAGAGGAGAGCCAGCTAGGAGGTGGAGGTGACAGCATTGCAAGTTCAAGGCCGGCTAGGCAGCTTAGCGACCGGGTGAAGCCATGTCCCCAAATTTTAGAGATAAACACTTAAAAGGAAAAAGAAGAAGGAGAAGTAAGAAAACGTGGTGCAGGAGGAAGAGGAAGGAAGAGGAGAAGAAAGGGACTGGGGATGTGGCTCAGTGCAAAGGTCCTGGGTTCAATTCCATAAACAAACATAATAAATACGGTGCATTTGGGCGATCAGCAAATTCTACACCATTTTTTATGAGGTATCCACAGGGGTCCTAGAGCAATCCCTTGTGGGATTGCAGTATCATTCTGTGCCTTCTCAAATGCTCTGCATACCAAATTTTGCCAGCTCTTTGAAATACAATATGTATCGGGACTGTCTGAAGCTGAGTTCACACACTGAACCAGCGGCTTTCTTTCTACCTCGCCCCGTTTCCCTCCTTTAAAGAACCTCCGTTAACTGTTTGTCCCTTCCGAGTCAGTGTTTGAGCCACTTGGGTAGAATCACTCCTTGTTTGCCCTGGTACCATCCGCCCTGCCCAGGGGACATGTGGGTTGTGAATGTTGTTTTTGTCCTGACCTTTTGTGTGCCAATGTCCGCTGAGAAGACAGAAGATGATTGTGAAGTCAGGGTACTAACACCAGGCCGCCTCTTCCTCCCTGCCCCAACCTGATGTAGTATGTGTTGCCTAACTCTCTGCCATGCTGCCAGACCCAGTCCGTTTCCTGCTGCTGCTTTGCTGGGCACATGGTCGCATGCTGTACTTAGCTTGCTTTTTTCAAAGTTGCATCTTACATAAACAGCCAAGCTGTCCCTTGAGCTTTTTCATCATTATAAAGAGGCATGAAATATCCTAGTGAAGGCATTTTAGTAAAGTAGTTTAACTGTTAAAAGGATTTTGAGAAGGATTTTATTTCCAAATCCTTCCTTTTATTTCTCTTTTAAAATTTCTAAAATAGGCCAGGCGTGGTGGCAGACTCCTGTAATCCTAGCACTTGGGAGGCTGAGGCAGGAGGATCACTGTGCGTTCAAGGCCAGCATGGGCTACACAGTGACTTTGAGGCCAGCCTGAACTATGTAGCAAGACCCTGTCTCAAAAAGACAAAAAAAAAATTCCAAAAATATGAATTCAGATCATATTTTGTCTGCAACTAGCTGCTGTGTATTTGTAAAGCTTCATTTATACATCTTAATGATTTTTCTGATACCCAAACCCTAAAATAATGAGTATTAGATTTTAAAATTTAACTCAATTGTGTCTTTCACTAAGACATTTTAGCTGGAACGGAAGTCTGTACCTTATAGCTCTGATGTTTGCATGGTGTGTTTGCATGAGTTTCGTTTATCAATATTTGCCTTGTTTTCCCAAAATCCTAATGAAGTGTACAGACGTATATGCGTCTCATCACAGCAGTCTGTTTAAAACGCAGTAGACACTGAAACATTGCTGCGCTGGGGTTGAATGGGGTTGCCATGTGAACATTGCAACCTCTGCCCATGTGGTTAATTTTCATGATTAGCCTTGGGCTTCCAGGCTGCAGAAGTGATTGACTTTTTAACATTAAAAAATAATAACAAAACTACCTGTAATTCAGTGCTTCTTGATCAGTGGCACTTCCAAAGATCTGTTCATAGCTACGTATTTTACAGCCATTGCCCACTGCAAGGGTTTCTCTGTGCTGTGAGACTGGCCAGGAAGGGGTGCTGGTGCCCAGGCCAGTACCTCCCGGAGTGAGTCCAGCCTCCGTGTGTGCTCTCGCTCTCTCTCTCTCTCTCTCTGTCTCTCTGTCTCTGTCTCTCACAGACACACACACACACCAGGGAGCCTGCAAACGGCCAGTGCTGTTCTGGGCTCTGAGACCTGAGCACTTTAACCCTTAAAAACACTGACATCAATACAACCAAAAGACTGTGGTGGTGTTTATGGGGAAAAGCCCTTTGCCTGGCTGATTGGTCCTTTCTTTTTAGAAGAGAAACCTTTTATTTTGCAGTGCTGTTTTTCTTTTGTTTTTAACCCAGTAATAGGACAGTGATATTGTTGCTGTGTCTTCTGACTTAACTATTTCAGATTTTATTTTCCGATTGTATTTGCTTTTAGCATCAGTGAATGAAAACCATGAGATATACATGAAGGATTCTATGTCTGCTGCAGAGGTTGGTACTGGCCAGTACGCCACAACAAAGGGCATCTCTCAGACCAACTTGATCACCACTGTGACTCCGGAGAAAAAGACCGAGGAGGAGTGTGACGAGGAGGAGGACAGACGGAGGAAGGCCGAGGAGGCCACACCTGTCTCCATGACCCGGCACGAGGGAAAGGTACAGCCCCCGGCGCCTCCCGCCTGGCAGCTTGGCTGGCGAAGGAGTTCCGAGGCTGTGTGGGTGAGGGGAGTTTTCTGCGTTTTCATGCAGCGGTTTTGCTAGCACGATTCCCGCCTCAGCGTTTTAACTCGGAGGGCTGCATTCTTAACTTTGAAACCCTTTTGTTTTAATAAGAGATGTGCTACAAAGACTTTCAACAGCTGGCCTGTAGATGTCTCTTTAAGGTACATGGGGTGGTGTAATCCATGCTTTTTGTTGGGTTTGCAAAACAGAAGTTCACCAAAGCTATTTTCTTCGTTTCTGGCCTCAGTCTCCTACCCCAGTGCAGTATATTTTTCTAGCTATATGGTAACCATTCACCATTCCTCTGCTGTGAGCCTACTGAGGGCCCGTGGCCTGTGCATCACCCTCCCTTGGTCCTGTAATCTCATCAGCAAAGGAGCGAATGGCCCTGTTTTGAAAGGGCTTGTTCAAGCGCAGGGTGGCAATGAAAAGCAAACAGTAGCTTTGGGGAAAAAAACCAAAGTAGCCTTGGTAGTGGTTTCTGCAGGAGTTTTTTTTTTTTTCATCCTATTTTGTGACATTGTTTCCCACAAAACTAAATTTCTTCTTAGACTGATTTTAAACATCAGCTTTGTTTTTGGGTGTCCACCAGCATAAACCAGCATTTTAGAAAAACAGTTTAAAAGTTGACCTATTTGGGAGGTTTACAGATGAAGATAATGGGAAGCCAGTGTGGTCCTGAATAATATCCAGGTACAGAGACACGGGAGTACAGCCGTTCTCATGCAAACTGCTGGTTAATTCTAAAACGGAGACTGTTGACTCATAAGTGGTCTTTGTCATGTGGGCTCTTGAAATATATGTGCATGTGGTAGAAAATCACTCGGGCTTCCATATTTACTACTCTTAAGAATTTAACTCAGCATCTTAATAGAGTGGATTAACAAATAATTTTTATAGTTACAATATTCCGAATGGCTCCATCCAATATCCGTTAAATTTTTGCTTTTTTTTTTGAGAGAGAGAGAGAGCGCCTTTACTTGCCAAACGAGAATAAAGCTCAGGGTGGGAGATGATGACAGGGATATTTGGATCACTTTCTGTCCAAATGTGCTTTATTCTAAATTTCTCATCTCCCCTCTTCCTGTCAGTTCAGCCAAGGGCAGATTTTAACTGGGTTGCGAAAAGAAGACGGTGCTGCTGAAATGCAAATTTGTTTCTGATGCGTAGTTATTGCAGAACTTTGGAATGTCGCCCACACCAACAGACGATTCACGTGGCTGTGTAAATATAATTAAGTGACACACAAAAGTGAATGATCGCTAGTGTGCTCCCCGGAGAGGTCCAGGTCCAGCCCCCTTTATGTGATTGAAAAGGCTGCCCTGTGACAGTGACATGGAACACTCATACGTCCTCGCTCTGGGCCACTGATACCACGGGAGAAGAAAGAGGCAGGTAGCAGGACCGACCCCCTCGGGGTCGGAGGAGGAGAAGGCAGCACCCAGAGCCTGGTCCCCGGGGGCTGCGGCCGGGCTCTCGTGCTCAGCTGGTGCCCTCTGTGCTCTTCAGCCTGGTGCCAAGCTGACTTTTACAAAGTGCCGAAACAAGTGGCACAGAAGTGTAAACGTCACTTTCATTCTTTTCCATCTTCAGAAAGTTAACACCAAGGGTACTTACTTTTTTTTTTTTTTTTTTTTTTACCAAAATTAAGATGTATTACTGAAACTAGTGGGCAAGAGATGGCCCCAGGCTTCCTGAGGAGGAAGCCTTTTCCTACCAACAATTCCCCAGGTCCAGGCAGCCAGAGGCCAGCCGTCCCCTCACAGAAGGTGGCCTGTGACCCAGTGAGCTGTGCAGTTCTGGTTAGGATTCAGCGCTGAGTGTGAGGGAAAGGAACCGCTGGTACATCCGTGACGTCCTCTTATCTGCGCGCCCGTCCCTCACACCCCACATATCAGGTGCATTTCCTTTCCTTCTGTGGCTATATGACCGTTTCCTTCCCAGGCAGTACTGGATAACCATCACCAACCAGCCTGGGCAGTTTCCGTGCTATCGGGTTGCTAGGCAACACGCACACGCGTATACATGCACACGCACAGGCAGAAGCAAAAGTCTAATTATCCCGAAGCTCTGCACCCCAGTCTCGAATTCACCAGGCCTGGCCTTGGCCCAGGTCCTGCTGGCTGTCTCCTCTTTGTGGCCAGCAGCCCCTTCAATGACTGCAGAGAAAACCAGCTCTGGACAAAGAGACCATCAGGTCTCCTGAGAACTAGGTTCGTCTCAAGCATACCAGGGCGCTGTTGGGCAAATGCAGACGTATCAACGTGCCCTTTATCTGCCAAGAAAAATCGGAAGGCTGGAAAACGGTATCTATTATTTGTCTGGTACAAACAATAGAAGCTAAACACATAGAACCCATGTTACAAGAAAATACCTTCTTCTTGCCAGTTAGGGTGACCAAACTGCTTATTTTGCTTGGTGGTACTCATGCATCTTAGATGAAGGCACCGGAAGAAGTTTGAATGGAACCTGGGTCCCACAACTCTCGTTACTGATTCTCTGTGTTGTGCCTGTGTATCCTATAGGAGTGGGGCCAGAAACTTGATTTGAAAACCCACCTTTTCTGGATGTGACTAACCAACCAAGGAAAAGAACAATGCTAGAATTCTTTTTAAATTAATTAATGTTTGGTTGGACTTGATTGGCGTTTTAATCTGGGCGGAGTGTTATAACAGATCTGTTACCCAGATATCGGGAGAAGGTTATTGAAAGTCTTGATTTTCATTTATTAGAGAGTTGCATTTGCTAACCAAACCCTAAAGCTTTCCAGCCATGTGCTTCAAAAGCGAAGTTTTTGATCATGGGAAACACACGGGCACTGGAGTTGCCCGCGAACACCCTCATCCTGGGTGACAACCTCCTGCTCGGGAGAACTGTGGCCTCCCAAGGGGCCGTGGTGTCACCGTGACCCTTTAAAATTCACGCGCTACCCTAGTACTGAACTTCCCTGTTTTGTAATTTTGGTGTCGATGCCCGTAAGAAAGTTAACTAATTGCGGTTTTCTTTTTGTCCTTTTGCACTTCTGTTTGCTGCTTCCTGTCTCTCTCTGTCTCTCTCACTTCAGTCTCCCGGGCTTGGCACTGACTCATGTCCCTTGTCACCCCCATCAGCTCATCCCGACCCTGCATTCCCCCCAGAGCTCCGCAGGAGGTGTAAGGAGAAGGACCCCAAAGCGCCAGGCCATGAGGCGCCCCCAGCAGAGCCTGTGCCTGAAGAGCCCACGGCGGATGCCCAGGGCCAAGCCAAGGCGTGCCCGGGGGACCCAGATGTGGTCTTCCGCTACCGGCCGCCCGCCAGCAAGGGCACCACCCTGTTCTCCTTCTCCCTGCAGCTCCCGGAGTGCTTCCCGTCGCTGCTCGATGATGACGGGTACCTCTCCTTCCCCAACCTGTCGGAGACCAACCTCCTGCCCCAGAGCCTGCAGCATTACCTCCCGATCCGCTCGCCCTCCCTCGTGCCCTGCTTCCTCTTCCTCTTCTTCTTCCTGCTCTCCGCCTCCTTCTCAGTGCCCTGCGCCCTCACTCTCTCCTTCCCTCTGGCTCTGTGCCTCTGCTACCTGGAGCCCAAGGCGGCCTCCTTGAGCGCCTCCCTAGACAATGACCCGAGTGACAGTTCAGAGGAAGAGGTGTGTACCTCGGCATAGAACACTCTCCCCTGCGTGTTCCGTGCTTCAGTCCCGACAGTGTTAGCTGGCTGCTGCCATGGTGGTCCTCCTTCCAGAGCCTCATTTATGTCTGTGCCAACGTGTGAGGTTGTGTGTGGCGGGGAGTCCGACTGGACCCAGGGTTAGGCACAACACCATGTGGACGTCGCCGTCAGAGGCCGACCCGAATCCTCCTCCACCCTGTGGAGTTCTGTGTGGGGTGAAGGACTCGCCCTGAGCTCCATGTCAAGTAATCCATTAGTTCCGTCTACGATCAGGCTGAGGGTCATCTGAGGGTCATCTACTAAAACACAGCCAGGAGCTTCCAGCTGAAGTGAGATGGAAGGAGAGCGAGGGCGAGTGAGCACAGGGGCCAGAGGGGACGTGTCCAAGCCCCGGTCACCTGCCGGGGCCTGGGGGACTCTGCCCGGACTCCGCCCTGGAGTCCCTGAGCACCCAACAGCCTCCTGTGACGGTCACTGTCCCTGCCTCTCAGTGAGGCACGGCATGTCCATCGCACATGCGGTCCGACGGGATGTCCACAGCTGCTTAAGACACCCATGTGACATCTGTCGTGGCTAGGGTGGACACAGGACCAGATAGAACTACAGGCAGCACAGCGGTGCCCACATGTGCCAGGAAAGGTCCTTGTGAGGTTTCCCCACCTTACAGACACAAGCTGCGGTCTCATCCCTGTCAGACGGCAGCGACTCTTCAAATCCAGTGGGAGCCCAAACCCCCCACGTTTTGACAGCGTGGTGATGGGGGAGTTGGCTGGGCCTCTGGCCTCAGCAGGGCGGCGCATGGGAGAGCAGAAACCCAGCATCTCTGCCTGGCTGGTCCGCCCGTGCCCCAGTGGCTGCGGGAGCTGAGCCTGGCGTCTCCTCTCAGTCGCTCCCCTGCTGCACCGCAGGCTCGGGAGCAGAGCCATGGCCTCCCTGTCCCTGGACTGCAGGCACAGCCAGGGGAAAGGGGCAGAACAGAAGGCGCCTGGGGGGTGCTGCCCATCGTGTTCCCCTGACCCCGCACCTTTCCCTGGCTCCCCCCAGCTCTCCTGTTCCCGTGGAACAAGGAGCCAGAGGGTGAGCCAGATACTCCTAGCATTTAAAAAATACCACAAAGTCAGGGCAGCGCTAAAAAAAGAAAGTCTGTTCACACCCACGCTCAGCTGGACTGTCACAGTTTGAGCTGCGCTGTGACTGACTGTAGGACCATGCAGGTGTTGAGGTACCTGCCTTTAGTGGTATTGTGACCATTTCCGTGCAACAAAGAAGAGGGAAAGGTGACTGTCCCACATGTGTTTTAAACAAAAGTCTAGGCCAGTGGCAGTGAACCTTTTAGAGACCCAGAGCCCAAACTGCAACCCAGAACCCACTTAGCTGTCACCAAGCACCTGCGCTGCCCCTGGGCGTGCTGGTGTCTGATGCCCAGGTGCTGGGGTGATGCTGGGGTGACGGGCTACGCGTGCCCACCACGGCACACACACCATGGGTTCATCACCGCTGACCTAGGCTGCTCGGTTGACATTGCAATGTTGTGTAAGAATGCTTCTCAGAGTTCTCAGACTGCGTGTGACTATTCCCTCAGATACACACAGACACGGAAGGGTCCTTTTTACACCTGGATAATATTTTTGCCGACTATTTTAAATCTTCGACGTGAATACTGCTGCTTCTCCCAGTTGCAGGGTTTCCAAAGATGAGAGGCCTGCACGGTGCTACCGCCAAGGGCCCAGCGATACTCGCACAGACCACTTCTAAGACACAGCCCGTTTCCCCTGCAGATCTGCTTTTCGTTGAGGAGCACAGTTTCCCCCTCAAGCTCACTCACATCAAGCCAAAAATAAAAGGACTCTCCTAAATTCTGGGCCTCCGAGCTTCCCTAACAGCCAGCCACACAGATCTTGTGCCTAATCCAGGGTGTACATCTCGTCGTTCTGGGTGCATGAGTTGACGTCAAACTTGGGCGTGTCTGCATTACATCAGCAAAACAAATCACAGCAGTTCCTCCTCGTATGCTAGTGGAGGCAGATGGGAGGTCCCGGTCCTACCTGCCCGTCACCGTGCCCGCACGTTGGGGACCCCAGCCCCCGGTGCTGACCGCTGCGGCCTCACTCAGTTACCCCAGCTCTCCTGACACAGGACTTGGTACTTGGCCATCTGCTCACTGCCAACTCCTAGCCCCGGGGGCTCGGGGCTGTGCATTCCAGTTCAGCCTAAGCTGGAGAAAACTCATATGTAGGTCATTCCGTGTTTTTGAAAAATTGCCATTGGCTTCCATGGCTGGTTTTATTCTCGAGGCCTCCAGCATTTTGGCAGCTGAACCAGGTGACTTTGTAATAGATAATTCATCTCTGTCACTTTCATTTTGCAAAATCACTAATGATAGTAATTCTTTTTACATTTTTTACATGTTCTAGTGACTTAATCGGTCCCAGCCTTTCTTAAGAATGAAATCCCGGGCCAAGGATTTAGCTCAGTGGCATAAGTGCCTGCCTGGAAAGTGCGAGGTTGTGAGTTCGATCCCTGGTACAAAAAAAAAATCAAAAAGAATGAAATGCCAGTGTAGAAAGACTTGATCACTTCAAACAGTAACATTGTTGGCCAATCTTTTTGTTTACTTTTATGCTTTCAGAATGGCCAAATAAGGAACAGAACATCAAATCATCTATAAGGAAATGTAACGTAAACTTAGCTAAATATAAAAAGTCCTGTGTAATTCAGGGGGGGTGGTACTGGGAATCAAACTCATGATCTTGCAGTTGCCAGGCAGCTGTGCCACTGAGCTATATCCCCAGCCCTTTTGTGTAATGTTTTGATAACACAAGGAGACAAGTTCAATCTGGATTAAAAAAAAAAAACATTTAAAACTATATAAACACAGTATTATGTGACAGCTCATGAAATGCTATTTGCTCTGCAGTTTTGGATTGTCACAGTACATTGTATAAATAATAGTTGCTATAAAAGCTGCTTTATTCAGTTTTATTACTTCATTTATTGACTATTCATCAGGCATTACACATGCGGGCTGATTAGATGTTAAGCAGGAAATTCAGGCAGTCTAGAGATGATTTTTTTTGAAATGAGGTTTCTCTTTGTTTTCCAAGCTGACCTTGAACTTATGACCCTCCTGCCTCAACCTCCCCAGTAACTTGCATTTCAGGTACATGCTACCACGTCCAGCTTTTGAGGGCGTTTGGATACAGCCAAAGATGTTTGTGTATTCCTAGGAAAATTACCTAGTCGTAATTACATAAAATGTGTTACTTACCAATAGACTGATTACTATAAGCAGTTTTAAACCTTGTATACCTCAGGCCTTCTATAAAATCCTTAGTATCCTTTACCCAATATGGCAAAGGCTGTGATTTTCCCCATTTTCCAAAAGGGAAACTGGGATTATGATACCACATATGCCCAGTGTGTCACAGGTTTGAGTAGCGAGCACGTTAGCCCAGCATCAGACCCTCTCTCTTATCTACAGCTGAACTCTAGAGCTAAGCTCTTGGAAAGTTTCTGACGTGAATTGTAAAACCATAAGGGAGGCCGCGCATGGAGCCAGTGCCTGCCTGGCAAGCCCAAGGGTCTGAGTTCGATTTCCAGTACCACAAAAAAGTCTACGCGGGAAGAGCAGAAACCTTCTAAAACCTTAGGTGTCTTTGATGGAAATAAAAAGAATGCAAAGCAGGGTCACAGATCTTCTGGAAAGCCCAGGGTCCTGGGGTCACCCTCTCCCTGTGAGCAGTGATGTGTTGAGGCGGCGCCAGGTGGCAAAGCCGTACCAGTCGCATGGCAGTTAGTGCCACACAAGAAAACTGACAGCACTCCCTGCCCCCTTGTTCACTGAGGTAGTCAGGTCACAGAAATAAGTCAGCCACACTGCCTGAAGAATCTACTGAAAACCATCTTCCACTTAGCTGGGTCACTAGGTGGCCAGAATGCCATCCACTGGGGCACGCTACTGAGCTGCAGTCTGATTCCACTGCTGGAAATCTCTGAGGTCAAAGCTTGTGATCATGCCAGGAATGGATGGCTATAGAGACTGCCCTGCCTCCTTGCTCTGGAGAGGAATCCATGATTGTAAGAGGCAGATGGACAACCATAGAGCCTTCAGTTCCGATTTTTGTTTCCAAAATACTAATCACAAAGTTGGTGTGATGGCATGTGGCTGAAATCCTAACACCCTGGGAAGCTGAGGCAGGAGGATGCCAGTTTGAGCTCAGTCTGAGCAATTTAGTGACTTAGCAAGACCTTGTCTCAGAATTTAAAAAATAAACAAGGTCTTGGGGCATGGCTTAGTGCTAAGGCCATAGGTTTGATCCTCAGTACTGAAAAATAAATTATATATATATATATATATGTATATATATATATATATATATATGTATGTATATATATATATTTCACAAATCTTTGATCAAGGAAATCTTACTAGTAATTAGTAGACATTGTAGAGGGAAAATCAGCTTATATTTAGGGCATTTAAATTATATTTCAGTGTCCATAATCTTACTCTAGAGGACATAGTTTTTATTAAATTATAAACCCCTTTAAAACAGACTTTTTTTTTTTAAATCATGCAATTGCTACTCTGATTCTCCCCTGAAACTCCGGGCTCTGTCAGATGCTGTGCTTTGTTTTATTTGTTTCTAAGTAGATTCATTCTCCCACCCTCCCTCCCCCCCGCCCCCCCCCCACTTTTTCTTCACCATCACTATTATTTGCACCATGCGAGTGATACTTTCGCAAGCCAGGGTTTGAATCCACACTTTGATAGCCCTCCTCCTCCGAGGGCGAGGCATCAGTCTTCAAAGCTCCCTGTTTGCCGTGCTTCTTGGAAGCTGGGTTGCCATTTCCCACAGCCTGTGCCTGTGAGTCACTGGCATGTGCTTTTGTCATTAACAGATAATGCAGACAGCCTGGCAGTCATAAATGGGTGCAAATTATCCAGCCGATATAAATGAGGGGCTGAAAGCCAGTGACTGTTACAGTAGCTTTTCATAGAAATCTACATTTTCTTTTGCCTTCAAATGTGCTAGAATGAAAACCATGGACCAACCTCAGTCTGATTCATGTTAGGCCTTGCTAGGGTGTCAGAGGAGAGGGTGGGAGCGGTGTGACAGAGTGGCATCCAGGCAGCGCAAGGTGGCCCATGCAGCCAAGGCAGTCCCTCCCCACAGGCCTGGTGCCCCTCAGGTGCTCCTGGACGGGGCTGTCCGCTTGCTTGGCTGGCACCACATCCACGCAGGGAGGTCGTATGCTGCACACCCCACAGACAGAACGAACGTTCCGCGTGCACGCTCGCTGTCTGACCAGATGGGTTTGTTTTCTGTCCTTGCCTTCCTTCCTCCTGGAACCTGATCACTTGTGTGGTCAACAGACGGACAGTGAGCGCACGGACACCGCGGCTGACGGGGAGACTACTGCCACTGAGGTGCGTATGGCTGAACCTGGGGACAGTGCCTCGCAGGCAGCCCTGTGTTGGAGAGATGCACGTGAGTGCCCGTAGCGGGGACTGTCCTGAATTTCACAGCAGGTTTCAGATGGGTTTGCACTGCCTGGACCCTCTGTCCCCGAGCCCTGGCTCACGTCAGATCCTCTGGAAGGGCCCCAGCCCTGCGTGTCTCATTGAGAAGGTTGGACAGGACTTGAGAGTGTCTTTCTCACAAGCTCTCTGGTGGTCCTCTGGGGTCACGCTTTAAGAACCACCTACACAAACCGACACTGCTGTTTAAAAAAGATCTCACCGTTCGAAATAGAGGCTGTTTCTGTGTAAAGCCCCAAGGGAGCCAAAGTGGCTGTCCCTTTAGTTTGCTTATCAGTGAAACACGGATGCATTGTACAGTCCCAAATGGTCAAATAAGGCTTGCTAAAATACTGCCCCTCTCAGCTCATTTGGCAGCCTTTAGCTAAGTCACTCATAAATGAATTCTCAAAGGAAAAGAAAGTTTGTATACTACTATTCGTAGTTTACTGAAAAAGTCCAAGCACACTGAACCAGAGAGATACTATGCTAGCATTTCCACCTTATTCATTCTTTAAGACAATTGTGTGTGTGTGTCTGTGTGTGTGTGTGTGTGATGTCGTTTTTAAAATCTGCCCTAATGCTAGGCATGGTGGCGCTCTCCTGTAATCCCAGCTCTTAGGAAGCTGAGGCAGGAGGATCATTGCAGGTTTGAGACCAGCCTGGGCTACAAAGTGAGCCCAAGACCAGCTGAACTGCATAGCAAGACCCTGTCTCAGAAGGACAAATAATAATAATAGTAATAATAATAAAATCTGCCCTACCGCTATCTAATTAAAATTTCTGTAAAAACATTTATGTGTAATAATAGACATCAAAATGTTTATTTCCCACCATTCTGGTCAAATTTAGTTTTTACTTTGTGATAAACTCTAGGTTATATGCTATTTTTCTTGTATCATCCATTCATATCTGTATCTTTTAGTTAGGTATTTAGGGACAACTACACATCCTGTGTTATTATATATCACTTCATTCAAAATATCTTCAGAAAAAAAGATACTGCATAATGATGTTTCATTAGGTTTCTTCCTTAGGAAATGCCAGAGTTAAAGTAGTAGTTTTTTAAAGTAAAAGATAATAGTGTAAAAGCCACTGTCCAGATGTTTTTAAGCCATCATAACTAAATTTGCTATGGGCTGATCATTTTCTACTGCAAACTACACCTTGATTTTTGTAAGCGTTCATTACATGGAGCCACAGATTAATATATTCAGTAACTGATGCAGCAATCCTAATATGTGCTAAAAGTGACAAATATTCTAATAGTAATCCTTGAAATTTCTATAGCAATTTAAAAGGGTTACATAACATTTATGGCATGCAAAACCAATAGATGTAACTAGATGGATTTTAAAGCCTTAAAAAACAGTGCAGGAGCTTTGAAATCACACACACATGCACGTACACTAAAAAATTCACCGGGCACCAGCTCTGGGGTGTAGGTGCCCTGTAGCCCCACAGTGGGAGCCCTGGCCAGCGCAGCAGCAGTGTTCTGTGGGGTGCACAGAGCCAATGTCCTTGTCCCGTGAGCAGATGACAGAGCTAACACCCAGATAGACTGATGTCACTCCAGGTCCCCGCTGGCAATGCAGGGGCTCCCGCCCAGGCCCTGGGTCCTGGCGCAGAGAGAAGCACAGCTGCCCTGCCCCGGCCCCTTTCCTGTGGGTACTTCCTCCTTAATGGCCTTAGATTGTGGTGCACAGACTAGGAAAGTTCTTAAACTTGGAAAAATAAGGTTCATCAAGTGGCTTTGGGAGGTTTTTGTGTTTTAGTTTGCTTGTTTGGTTTTATTGTGGTTATCGTTTTAAACCTCAAAAACTGCCCTGTTCTCATTTTTAAAGAAATGATAATGCTATGTTGGTTCCTGCTTTCTTTTTTCAATCTTCCTTACTTAAACCACGTCAGTCTTTTCCCCTCTGGAATTTGTTGAGTGCATGGGTTCCAAAATCTTTAGGCTCCAAAGAAACTTTAAAATGCAGGCTCCTGTGCATTCAGTTCTTTGAGGCCCACACACGAGGGCCGTCAGAGCTGAGGCCCCTGGAGGTTTGTGGCAATCCATTCGTTACGAGGGCGCTGTCATTGCTGGGTAACGGTCGCCAGTCTCAGGAGTCCTACTCCACAACTTCCCGAGCCATCACTGACGCTCACCGAGGTCAGCCTGGCCAGCCCTGTGTGCCACCTGCACAGGCCCGTGCCAGAGACCCGCTGAGCAAGGACCCTTTGCCGCTCTGATCTTGGGTGTGAGAGATCAGGGTGGCTGAGGCCGGCGGTCTTCTGTCCTAGCGTACGTTGTGTGGTAAGACCTTATTTCCCCCTCTTTCTTGATGCTGGCAGTCGGACCAGGAGGAGGATGCAGAGCTCAAGGCACAGGTAGAAAATTAAAAAAAAAAAAAAAAAAAAAAGAAAGAAAGAAAATAGAACCAAATCCCAAACCAGTGCGTGATGAGTCTGTGTCTGCGGTGTCCAGCCCGCTCGGCATGCTCTGTCGCTGGCACCACGTCCACGGTGTGGCGTGTAGGATGGTTCTTCCCCCCATGACGATGGCCCTTACCTTTCCCTCTCTTCTCCACTTTTTTCAGAATAGTCTGATTAAGCGCATAAAGGGTGAAAATGTGTATGTCAAACATAGTAATCTTATGTTAGAGGTTGGTATTGGTACATACCAGTGCATGCCTGTGTGCCGTGTGCCTTCGTGTACCGTGATGCATGAGCTGTGTGCCCACCTATTCCCAAGGGGTGACCCTGCCGCTTCCTGTGACCTCCTTTCTCCCTTAGATTTAGATCCCTTTTCCTCCGTGTGTTTATTTCATTCTCTGACAGTTTGCCTTTCCAAATCCTTTGATTTGTTTGCCTGTGTGAAACGACTTTTTTACCCCCTTTCCTTTTCTTCCTTTCTTTCTCTTTTCCCTGGAAATAGCACATTTTCACCAGAGTGTTTGTGGTCCTGTCATAAGCCCTGATCAAAATTCTGTTTTCTTTTGACTACTAATGAGATTGACATTGTTGGGGTTTTTTTAAAAGCAAAAGCCAAACAAATGCAAAAGCTGACTGTTGGATTCTTTATGTTCCAAACATAGGAGCTAGACAAAACTCAAGACGAATTGATGAAACATCAAACCAACATTAGCGAGCTGAAAAGAACATTTTTAGAAACCTCAACAGAGACGGCCGTGACGAATGAGTGGGAAAAGAGACTCTCTACCTCCCCGGTGCGGCTGGCGGCCAGGCAGGAGGACATGCCCATGATCGAGCCTCTCGTGCCCGAAGAGGTCAGTGTGCAGGCTTTGCTCGGGTCGGAATTGTCGCCTGTTCACTGATCTCTCTCTACAGGGACTGGACCCAGGGAAGAGTCTGGCAAACTTTCAGATAGAGAGTGTCGCCTCTTGGCGCTGTAGTTCATGAGATGCCCAGTGCGCCAGAGCAAAGGTGCAGAGTGCAGTGTGTAGGCGGCTGAGGAGCAGGGGACCAGGAAACCGCAGGCAGACTGTGCTGAGAGCTGGTTCCCGTCCTAACACAGGTGTTGCAGCTGGGGCACCCTGAGATACTAGCTTAATGCATTCACGCTCTTTCTGAATCGACTTTCTTCTGCTTTGAGGTATACCCTGAAAAGACACGCATGTTTCTCATCAGTCACAAGATGAGACCTGGGAAAATCATATCTTGTTGACCTGATAGGGTTAGCATTTCATGACACATTTTACTCTGATTACACTAGAATTTTACAGGTAAAATAGTGTTTTCTTTGATTTTTAATTTTATTTAATTGCTTCATTTGTGTTTGTTGTTGTTATTGTTGTTTTTTAATGGGGAAGAGAGGGTACCAAAATTTCTTTTCAGTAAGATTTTTCAGAATGGGGAAGCTCTTTTTTAGCTATTCAACCCTGGGGAGTGTCCTGCCAGGGTGGCTTCGTGGCTGTCATTGTGTGGGACCTCCCTCCCCAGATAGCTGCAGTGCTAGCCTGCCAGTCTGCTATTAGGTGTAGTCTCGCTTTGTCTTACTTTCAAAAGAAGTTAGTTTTAAAAGTGCATCTTTCAAGCGTTGTATTGATTAATCTGCTTCATATCAAGGTTCCTTCTTTGTGAGGTCTTTGTTCAGGAAGCTGAGACAGACAGGCAAATAAAAACTCAGGCCTGTTACAGAAGGCAAAGTCCTTGGGCAGTGGTCTCTGTGCAATGCTGAAGTCCTTGGAGTGACAATAAGAATCCAGTTACACCCATCCATCCTTGATCATTTTCTAAACCTCCTTTGAAAGCTGCTTATCAGAAGTGGCCAAGATCCCCTGTCACCCCATTCATGAGGACTCCAGTCCCAGCAGGAAGGGAAGAAGCACATATCCATCTGAATTACTTCGCAAAGGCTCTTTTGTTGCAGAGTGAATCAGAAGTACTGTTACCCAGTATCCCTGTTCCTTACACACCAGTTCCATTCACATGACTTGAGTTTCAAGAGACAGAAATTTCATGTTTTGTGTGATTTAAATATAGCAGTCTCTGCATCACCAAAAATACCACTTTTCAATTGTGCCATCATAAATTCTGCCATAATAGCCAAGTTCGGTTCACACTGTTTCTTGTCTCTTGGAAATAATGTTCTGTCCCTAAAAATGTCAGAGACTTAATTTACAAACACACAAAGCAAACAGCATCTTAGGCAGAAAAAACAAAAAGCACCAAGCAGCTCTTCTGGTGCCAGTACTTAAGAACCAGCAGGGGGTTCCTGAAGTTTGCCTGGAATAAGATTTCAGTAATAGAAGAAGGTGCAGACAAACAAGGGGACCTTGGAAGACAGAGCCATTAGACTATTAATTTTTATAACTGCTGATTAAATCTTGAATCTTGGGAGAATAATGTTGGAGAAACCCAAGAGTGTTAGTGATTGAAGGAGGTGATATGTTGACTGTAGAGGACTTTACCTTGACTTTACCAGGACTTTACCTTGACTTTACCAGGACTTTGCCATGAGGCCCCTAGGCACAGTCCATACAAAAGATGTATTGTATTACTTAGTTATTACTTGGTTCCTAAAATCTCCAAGCTTCGATCAGAATGGAATACACACTCACACAGGTGCAGTACTTGTGCCGACTCTCCAGGAGAGTCGTAGATGGCAGGAATGTTCATCATGGAGCTGGCTGCCCATGACTCACGAGTTCTGTACTCTCGAATTTATCTACTCCCCCAAATCTAGTTGTAGAAACCCTTAACCACCCAAGAGGAAGGGACAGTGTTATGAGTTCTCTATGCCAGCCTAGGACATCACTTCTCAAGTACCAGACAGAGGTGACTGTTTAAGGAAGTGTGAGATGTAGACGGTCCAGGTACACATCTGACTGTATCCTAAGCTCTAATGAAATACATTCCAGATTAACAGGTCTTCTTCATCTGTCCCTCCTCACTTCTCTAATTGCTGACTTATGGGTGTAAAGGCCTGTCCTTTACAGTGCCTGTTTTTGCTTTGACATACCCAGTAGCCTGTGTTGACATGTCCAGTGGTGAGACAGATAGTTTTAAAATTAGTTTGTTTTAGGCAGCAGGGTATGCTGAAAACCACAGTTCAGCTACTGAGCTAGTTCTTTTTTTTTTAAGTTTTCATTTTAGGAATAGTATTTAGCTGTGATTATAATTAGAGCCCCAGCAGTGTTATTCTGAAGAGTACCTATAATTTTGACCTTCTCTTCCTGTTTTTCATTTTGGTTTGAAAAGAGTCTATGATTGAAAGGTTTTTTTTTAACCCACATTTAATGATTCCACATGGCACATTTTATCTTCTCCAAGATCCTCCTCCAAAACTGCAGCAGAATGAGATTTTTTTCTCCTTTGAAAATGATTGATTCATCTGTCATTCGTAAGGGTCATCTGAGATTGATTCTCAGACTCTGCCAGCATGCCTTGCAAGAGAATGATGTAGGCACCCCCAGTATCTCCTGCAGGCCACTGATTCATGGCGGTACTTGCGGATTAATGAGTAGACAAATTGGAATATTCAGTATTCCCATAAAATTACATTGTTTGCAACATACTTAAAGAGTCCCATATTCTTCTAGAAGCTTTGGACTTTCCATGAACATTTTTTAGGCTAATTTTCCAAAAATACCCTCTCTATCTCTGGCCTATGGAGTGATATTCTGTGCAGAGATAGGTTCAGTAGTTACTGCATTGACCCCTTAAACTGTGCTGACGGAATGTAAAGGAAAGGAATAAAAAAGTCAAAAAGCAAAAAAAAAAAAAAAAAAGTAATTCACAGCATCAAATATTTACTTCACCATTTCTAAAAAATATGATTTGATCTACTTAATTGTGTGCCAAGATACTGTGAGTGAAACTTGTAAAAATTATGGCAAAGCATAAGAGGACTCACCCATTGTCTTGGCACGCAGAGAGGCTGAGGCAGGAGGATCACAAGTTCACTGAGCAGTTTAGCAACTTTTGGAAACTTTGTCTCAAAATTTAAAAACAAAAAACGGGCTGGGGAATTAGCTAAGTATGAAGGTCCTAGCTTCAATCCCCAGTGCCACCAACAAACAAAACAAAAGTTCAAATTTTGAATAATTTTTAGCTGTGGAACAACAAAGAAATCAACTTAATAGAACAGGGGTTCATTCAATTTAGCAACTCACGAACTTGGTTTGGATTTTGCTACTTGTAACAGGCAGCTCATGCGTGAGGAACACAACCAAATATCAGAAAAAGCATGAGAATGTAACTGAAATTTCTACAAGGGTCTGCATATTTCCTTTTAATATTCACATTTACAATCTCGTGGGTAACTGTGATGCAGACTGTTCAAATGTAGGGACTCTTTTAAATCACTGCTGGGTGTTCTGTGCTTGTAAAACTAAAAAAATTATATTCGATTTATATATAAGCACCCAAGTTTCAGAAAATAACGTGTTACTCTGGAATAATTAACTTTCAAGATGGTTTCAGACCATTTTTCAAGTTAGTAAACAATCATTTATTTCTTCAAGAAAAATGTAATGAATGGTATGAACATATACATAGGTGTATCTGTGTACGTATCTAGATATATGTGTATTATATATATAAATATTACAATAAAAGGACTCTCTTCCTAACTTACCTTTTTGGAAACTGTCTACTTCCTCTTCTCCAACCCAACCCTCTTTATCCAAACAGACCAAAGAAGAAAGAGAGATTTCTGAAAAAGTTATATTTTTGCAGCAAGGAAGTTCTGCATTCCTTGAGGCTCAGGTAAAAATCAAACTTAACAGGATTTCCCGAAAGGAGCTCTCCTCTCCGAGTTGCGTGTTATCAAAGTGTCTTTTGTTTTTTATTTTCCTTCTGAAATGTATCTGGTTTAAAACCAAGGTGGGTATATCATTTCTGCTTAGGTTCCGGGGAAGGGAGAGAAGAACTTGCTTAACATTTTGGTTGCGTCTCTTTATGGCTTCTCGGTGACTCTAACGGTGTCTCAGGGCTGCGGCACTGTGATGGTGCTTTCCTGCACTAATCTCACTGGAGCATTTTACCGCCTCTTTTACCCATAGAGTGGTGCTAATTTAAGTGACCTTGGTTGGTTTTGAGAGCTCTGAATTTGTACTGGTTTTCTCAATAGCCAAGTGTGACAAAGAAAATACAAGAAAGAGGCTCCGCGGGCTCTGGGGCTACTTCTCATCAAATAATTTTCCAGAAGGCTGTGCCATCGGCTCTAGAGGTTACTTTTTTGATTCATTTGAGTCCACACCCGCATGTTGATCAATGTATAATCATTTTTTTTCAGATACTCTTATATCACAATTCGAGTTTTCAGACTGTGATCACTATGAAAGTAGCGAATATCCTAGTTTAAAATGTAAAAACCGAGGCGTTCCCCTGCCCCCGGTTTGATTTCTCTCCCCTCGTTAGTCTGTTACCCCAGCACATCATCTTAGGTTTCCCTGAGGGTGAAAGTTTCTTTAAATTTTACTTCTTCTGCGTTGTTGGATCTAACGAGGAAGGTACGAGGCAAACTACTGAGACAGTGCGCTTCAGTGGCAGTTGAGTGTGGGAGCTCTAGTTGCCAGCAGCTAAGACCCAGCAGTGTCCTCTGGATAAGGGTTTCATTAGGGTGCCTGGGACTCGGGCACCCCCGGTATTTATTGGATGATGAGTACAGCCATGGAAGTGCAGTGTACAAACACAGAAAAGGGCATCTACAGGCGTTGGTAGAACAGTGGCGCATTCTTCATAGGAAACAGCAGTATGTGAAGCGTAGTGTTCTATTTAACACGGAAACTGTTCTTCCTGGTCCACACACCTAACGCTTGGTAACTTGTACAACTTCAATACTGCTATCTCATCTTGAAATACAAAATAATCAGAAGTATACCCTGAGGTCAGAGACAGGCCTTGCACAATTCACCACCAGAATATGTTCCAATTGAAAGAAACATCTGCCTCTGAAGCTGCAACTCTACCCTGCAGAAAGTACTTGGAGGTGAAGGCAGTAGTTAGTGAACTTCACATAAGGAGAGGCTGGGTGGTTACTAGATAAAACCCCTGGTCCTGCGCAGGCCATAGACCCCTCACCCCGACGTTCTTGCCCTAAGTGTTTAAAAGTCCCCGTTAGCCCATGTGTGCAGTGCGTAATGATTACATGCATCACGGGGCGTTGGTCCATGCGTAGCACATCTCCAAGCTTTCTATGTCCCCTTCCTTAAAGGATTCGTATTTTAGAAACGAGATACCATCAAAATTTCTAACTTAGCTTTTGTATTTCAAATATAGGGCGCAGAGGACTGGGTTATTGTAGACAAAATACCCACTGAGGTAGTTGATGGTGATTCGAGAAAGATTGTGACTTACAAGGTGGTGACCGTGAGCAGTAGGACAGGTGACCTCCCGGCGGACCTGCTGAAGTCTGGCATGGTCAAAACGCGTGGTCTGGATGACTTGGCCCGAGAAATGCAGCTGAGAGAAGAGAACAAACAGAAGCTCTACACACTAGGAAAGTCCTATGACACCGTGTCGGGAAGAATCGTTACAATGACAGAGAAAGGGAAAGACCGGGAGAAGGCACCCCAGCCCTCCACGCTGCACGGACCTCAGACCATGGAGAGGGGCGTGTTGGAGCCAGGGAAGGTCATTCCCATCCTGGCGGAATTCGAGGTCCTGCAAGCCCTGGCCGAAGAGAAATCTAGGAGAGGACCTGAAGTCCAGACGCCAAAGCGGAAGCTGTCAGAGTCCCTGACGCCCATCAAAGAAGCCGAGTCTCGTTTGCAGAGCCCGGAAGATGACCTCAAGAGGACACCCCAGCTGGCCGACGAGGTGGCTGCCCCCCACCCTCGCCCTGAAAGTGTCCGGTTTGGGAAAGCTGAGCAAGCTCCGGATAGCGAGGTCTTGAAAGTGGGGCTCTTTGGTCCCCGGAGGAAGAGCCTGTCCGAATGGAGATATGCCCAGGAGCCGGGCCTCACGGTCACTACGGCTCATTATGTCACCGAGTCGTCGGCATCCCGAGTGGTGGTAACCAGTGGCTGTCATTCGGTCCCAGTTTCCGTTTGCAGCATGACATTCTCCAAGGCGGACCCCTTCCACCCCGAGCCTCTCTGCTCCTCTCACTGCTTGGCTTTATGTTGAGAGCAGCCGGCTCAGCTTTTTGATTGTTTTCTCGGTTGACTCAATGCCTCAGCCCCAACTTGGCCTTTTGATACTTTTCCGTTTGTTTCCAGCTGTGCGCGTCCCCGAGATGTGATGGTGCTGCTGTGGCTTGCCAGGAAAGGGGAAGAAATGACCTGCTTAAATCAGCACCCCGCCCCCCAACCCTAATAACTCTCTGCTTTACCACCGAGAGCTCATGGTCCACCCAATGCGCTGTTTGAGTTCCCTTTCCGTTTTCTCCTCCCCAAGTCCGCACCTTGGAGCCCCCCATGTCTCCTCCTCCCTCCCCCTCCGCCTCCCGAGCCGTAACCGCCTGCGCCCCCGCGCGCCTGACTCCGTGTCTCTCTCCACTCAGACCAAGCCGCCGTCCGGAGAAAAGCTCGTGGCCGACTCTGAGATCTTCAGTCTGTTAGAGTCGGCGCGCAAGCCCACCGAATTCATAGGCGCGGTGACGTCCGCTTCGCAGAGCTGGGTGCAGGTGGCCGCTCCCCCGTGCCCGGTTTCTGAGTGTGCACGTCTGCCTTGCCGCCTGCCCTCGTGGCCCACGCTGTGTGTGTGTGACAAGTGGCTGTGCCGTGCGCGCCCTCCAGGTCTCCCTGCTTGTCCTCTGTGCCTGCTGAGCATGCCTGTCCTGTGCCCTGGGCCCCCTTTCAAGAATGCGCTTCCCCTATGCAAAAGGCAGGCGCGTTGAGAACATGATAGAGTTTAATTTCCAGAAGCATTTGAGCTCCTCTCTTCCGTATGAGAAAACCACCCAAACCGGTTTGAACAAGCTTCCATTGGCTCGGTTTGTTTTGTTTTGTTGTGTTTTGTTGTGTTGTGTTTTGGTTTTTTGTGTGTGCGTGGCTTTTGGTGTGGGGGGGGTTGCAGTAGCAGCTTGTGTCGCCTTGTGCATCTGGGCAGGCACACTTCAGAGTCTGCCGTGGAAGCTAAGTTCCCATCAGCGTTTCCCACTGTGCGCTCCACGCGGAGTGGTGGCTTTGGTTCTCTTGTGTGTGGAGAGTCACTGACACCACGCGCTTTGTTCTCTTTCAGAAGGTGGAAACCAAGGCCGAGCCCAGCGAAGCCGAGACGGAGGGGACCCCGCCACCGCCGTCCCCCGGAGCGGAGAAGGTGGTGCAAGGGGAGGCTGTGCAGGTGGAGGAGCGGCGTGCGGCGAGCGTGCACGCCAGCGGGGACGCCTCGCACACGGCCGGGGAGGACGCGGAGAGCGCGCAGCCCGCGCCCCGCGACGCTTCCGGCGCAAAGGGGAAGGAGGGCGCCGCCCTGGCGGAGGAGGCTAAAGAAGAGAGAGACCCAGAGGCTGAGAAAGCTGTCCTGGGACAGGACGAGACAGCCACCGCCTCGCACAAGCCGGAGGAGGCCCCGGGAGCAGCCGTCCACGTCCCCGAGACCTCGGAACAGACGGGGCATTTCGAGGTAACTGTTGCTGCGCGCTGCTCTGAGCGCGACGGGACGCTGACCAGGTGCCCTGAGAAGGGATCCGCGTGAAGGTCCGGGGAGGTGGCACCAGCCACCTTTGCTGTGTGCGGTGTTTCTTCTGCCTTCCCTGTCTCATGGCGGGTGGGCGTTTCCGAGATGGTTTTCCAGCTTTGGAGCCCAGGCAGCCCTCGCTGCTGATTCGCGATAAAGTACTGCTCCGGGAAGTGGGTTTTTATCGTGGAAATCACCTCGGTGCACCGTAGACCCCTGGGAGCCAGGGGTGGCCGACATGTTAGCAAATCTGATACATTTATTTCTCATCAGTACCCTCATCCAGAAGGACCAGAATCGCCTTTGCCCAGGTTCAGAGTTCCGGAAAGTTACTTTTTATTCTCCTTTTTTGAGATTCCTGAGGCATATGGGGTGGGGGGCACTATTACCAATACTACTCCATCTTTCTAAATTATTATAAGGCTTAAAGTTTCAACTCTTAGTGTATGAGAGTGAAGAGTATGACATAAAGACTGGATTTAAAAAAATAATCCACAATATGTTTTCTTACCCAACGCATTCTGGATCACAGTTCTCTACCATAGATACAGTGGGGTTTGAGGCAATCGGAATGTGTTTGTCGTGTGCCTCATTTCCCCACTAATTCCCAGTGTAAAATCTAAACCCTTGTTTCAAATTACCCTGTGCTTAGACCAAGCGTTAAAATATACCACAGCAAAGAAGAGAGGGAGAACCCAGGACCGTTTGCTCAAACAGTAACCACCACTCTGCCGGTTTCTCATTGGTACAGTCGTCAGCTGTGAAGATAGAAACCATCAGTTTTGGCAGCGTTTCACCAGGGGGCGGGAAACTAGACATTTCCACGAAGGAAGTGCCGATCGTTCACACAGAAACGAAAACCATCACGTATGAATCCTCACAGGTAAGACCATCTGTGAAGACCAAGCCCTGGCGCTTCGGGGTTGCTTCCCTTTTACAGCTTCACGCATTTCCATCCAGAGCTGCAAATATTTGATCGGTGAGGACCATGTCTGTCAGTAATGCAAGAACTGTTCTTGTCTTCCCGACCGTGGAGCAGAAGCGGGTAACCAGATCTTGACGTATCTCAGAGCGTAGAAAAGGCCGCAGAACCAAGTCCTGGGACCACAGCTGTGGGCGTAGGTCCTGCCGTCGTCTGCTGCTTGAACTTCTCAAGCGCCTTGCATTATTGCGAGGACAGTGAACTCAGCTCTGCTCCGCGCTTACCCATCCAGGCTGCTCCTGGATTGTGACTTCGGGGCCCAGTGTTGTGGGAGCGGTTTCTCTCCTCATCTAAGGGGTTGGTGTTCCAGGATCCCTGTGGGTGACCAAAACCTGTAGGTGCTCAGGTCTCCAGGGTGAACTGGCGTAGCATTTGCTTGTAACCTGTGCTCACCCTCCCGTGTGACTGTAAATCTCCTCCCAACCCAGCGTAAATGCTACAGCGATGGTTGTAAGAGTGTGTTACTCAAAGATTAAGGACAAGTAAAAAAGTCTGCACCAGTTCGTTTAGGGACTCGCATTTTCCCTGCATAGTTTCAGTGTGAAGTTGGCCGTGTCCTCAGAGGCAGTGCCCACAGCAGTGCAGGGCCTGCCTGCAGCTCGGACACCAGGGTATGTAAACTGCCAAGCACGGCGGCTCTGAAGGGGCTGCGTGAACCCGGGCCTGGGTCTCTCTGCTTTTGCCTAGGTGGATTCCGGGGCCGATCTGGAGCCAGGTGTGCTGATGAGTGCCCAGACGATCACTTCCGAGACCACCAGCACCACCACCACCACGCACATCACCAAAGTAAGTGGGCGGAGCCTGGGGCTGTGCCCGGAGCTGGAGAAAGGCAGGTGCCGAGCGCCTGGGAGACCAGGCTGTGTGAGCAGAAGGTGACTTGGCTGACGAGGTGCCGGGCTGGCTGCTCAGGGAGCCCTGCCAGCTCTGTATTTCCCATGTTCTTGACCCTGTGCTGGTTTTGGCTGAGGAGCATTCACGCTCGTCTCCTGGGCTCGGCACTCACTCTGCCGCTGGCCTCAAGGTAGGGTCTTCCAGAAACCCTGGCCGCCCAAACCCGAAGCTCTCCTCTGCTCCCGGCTTCCGGAACTCGATTCGTTCAGTAACTGCCGTAGACCTCTGTTTCCGCTCTGAAGGAGTGAGTGTGGAGGCCACACAGAGCTGTCACCGCGTCTGCCCTTCCTGGGTGGGACGGTGATTGTCCCTGCGCGAGAGTAGATTCCTATCGCTTCTCCTTCTTTCCTTCAGACTGTGAAAGGAGGCATTTCGGAGACGAGGATCGAGAAGAGAATAGTCATCACGGGAGATGCTGACATCGACCATGACCAGGTAGTGTTAAGAGACCGTAAGTTCCCTTGGCAGAGACAGACAGAGACCAAACTTGTTGGCCCCGCAGTTTCCAGCGCTCTTCCCCTAGCCCGGCCTGTACTCTAAGACCCTTTCTGAATTAACTTTCCAGTATGTGATTGTTGATTCCTTTTGTAATCATGGATCCTCGTGTGTAAACGGTGGGTAGAGATTTAGCTCGTAAAAGTCTACTCCTTGCTGCCGCTCATACGTGTCCCACCTCCTTTTTGTTTTTGCCCTTCTGTGATCTCCCGGGGACCGGGGATAGGCTCTGGCTCAGGCAATTAAAGAGGCCAAAGAGCAGCACCCTGACATGTCAGTGACCAAAGTAGTGGTCCATAAAGAGACAGAGATCACACCGGAAGACGGAGAGGATTGACCAGAGGTAAGAGGTGGCTCTGATCACGAGGCTTGCCTGGCTGGCCTGTGGCATGGGCCAGCTCCCTGTTGTCCTTCACCTGACCCCTCCTTTCCTTTCTTCCCTCACTGGCATTTGTGGGACTGGTTACCAAGGGGACGGAGAACTGGGTACCAGGTTGTGAGGTTCCGACTTGAAGCTGTTCTGCCTCTCCTGCCAGCCAGCTAGGGGAGGAAGGAAAGGCGGAGTCCCTGCTTGAGTGCTCTCATCGCTGCTGCTTCTAACCTGCGCCCTGCACGCTTTCCACTACCCCAATTTGAAACAGCAAATTTGATTTCACTCGCCATGTGACCTGATCAGAACTAACACGGTTTTGTTCTGAGGGTGCGATTTATGTGTTTCAAGTGAAGGGAAATTCAGGAGGCGCCCTTTCTCCTCTTGATAACAACCTCCTCCTTTGTAAACTTGCTCTTCTGTGTTTGGGCACAGCCTGCTTATGCTTTGTGGATTTTTTTTAGTTTGAAACTCTCTTTTTGGATATTGCTTATCTCCTGTATTCTGTGAGATGACTCGTACTGTTGTGTCTCGGGAGAGGCAGGTGCACAACCGTGCGTCCTGTTTTCCTCCAGAAAGTGCATGCCTTGCCAGTTGTATGGCTGCATCCTGAGCACCCCACCTCCTCCACCTGTGCACAGACTTGCCACATGTACTGACCCGCTGTGCAGGGACTTGGGCACAAGCATCCTTTAGAGGGCTTTGAATGCTGAATGCAACAGTTGAGCTTCTCGTACTGTGTTTATGAGATAAAACATTGCAGAGACCTAATAAAATGTTCTCTAGCATTGGCTCAGAAACCTTTAGGCTGGTGGGTAACATCACCTTGAGAGAAAGGACATTTGAAGTCACTGTGTCCAATGAGTAATATGTTGGGACGATGAGAAGCAAAAGTATTTTCCTCACTGAGCTGAAGCCACTTGGGTGATGCAGTTATTTAAGAAAATGCTTGTCACACACAGTGACATAGGATCCAGTGTTAAAATATCTTGTCAAAAAGAGCATTCTAACCTGTAAGAGACTCCCCTTGTGACCCTGACCTGGGCACAATTCTCAGATGTTTTCAAGTGAGTAACTAATCACATCTCTCTTCCACAGGAATAACTTAGCTTGCACATGAATCCAGTATTTGCAAATCACTAGGAAAACCAGAGCCTCTAAGGAGTTGCCTCTTCTAACCCAATTGACTCGTATCTGTCCATGGAAAACTCCAGTCTGGAAGAACTGACCTTGACCATTGATAAGACACTGGCAGAAAGATCTTCCCATAATAAAGCAATCTGAATCAGCATCACTAAACTGACATTGCATGAAGCAAGGATAAAATTACAAATGAGCAGCATTTTTACTTTTCACAAAATGTCTCAGTTTCCAGCTATACCTGCACGTTCACAACCAACAATATAAACCGTGATTTCATGCAACACACCAACAGTCCATGCCTTCCATAGTTTATTATTCTTACAGTCTCCACAAAATCGCAGTTTCTTAGGTGACACACCCTTCATTTACAGATACGTGAAGATTACCCTACAGTGCTAGAAGCTGTCTAGCTCCGGTGTGTCCAGTGTATCCCAGATTAGATGTGCCAATAACCGAGTCTACTCAGTAAACAACTTGAATCTTGTCCTTGTTTCATCTGGTTTTATTATTCTCCCCCATAAACAGTAACAAGACTCTGACCCTCTGGAAATACTTAATGCTTATAATCTTGCTTTGTGCATCTAATTTAATCCATTGAAAGGTAGTACTGGTTTTAGCATATTAATGTGATTTCTTCCTCGTTCGCTTTGGTCTGCGTTCAATCTGGAAAGCTTCCCAGGGCTCCCTAACAAGTCCCAAATATGTAAATTGTCATTGTTTGGAGAAGAAAACCTGTGTTTTTGTTCGTTTACAATATTATGAAATTTTGCTCCCAGAAAACCCAGTGGGCTTCTGTTGCTGCGTTCTTTGTTTCTTTTTCTATTTTTTTTTCATGGATTTTTTTTCTTCTTCTTCTTTTACTTGAAAAAACATTTACAAATCTGGTCCATATTTACAATCTAGTTCAGAGCCAAGCCTTAAACTGTACAGACTTTCCACTGTAATTAAAACTATGTAGTGTTTAGTTATAAATAGCCTTCAGAAAGATATATTCTCCATTCCCCTGTGGACTGCGTTACACCCCGTGGTGAATGTTGCTGCATAGCAAAATAAAAATGACAAATGCATCGAAAACCACTTCTCCATGTTCAGTGATTTCAGTAGTGTATGTGTGTTTACCCCAAGGTAACATGTGTGTGACATCGAAGTCCTCATTCAGTCCTTCGTCTGCACAGTAGAGATAGCCTGTGCACACCAGACTGAAACCCAGGTGTACACTATGTACAGTGTATGAGCCTTTCCAGGGGTTGGAGCTGCAAGCAAAATCTCTTTATATAAATGCTAGGCTGCCTTCAGTGGCTTCAAAGAAGATATCTCATTTTCGAATTTTAGTTTTGCTGATTAGAGGCTCTGTGTGGCTGGGGGCAACTGATCTATCGAAGAACCTTCTCTCTTGCAAATATCAGCATCCCCTCCCCAGCTGACAAAATCAACCCAGTGCTGCTGGTTTGCTTCTTCAAAGCTAGTGACAAGGAGGCCAGAGGCCTGGCTGCCTGTTCCACAGCTCAATCATGTCTACTTTTCAGCTTGTCCTTAATTGTTTTAATTGTGACCAAGTGTTTTTTTAAGTCATACTTCATTTAGGCCTTGTTATATGAGTACACTGTAATCTTCTTAGTTTGTTTGCAACATGCATTCATGTTAGCTGCTCTAATCCAGGCCTGTGTGTTCTTGTCTCTCTGTCCTCAGCAATGAGTACTCTTTTGTATCTATGAAATTATACATTATCAAGAGTTTCGTGTTCTCAACCTGCTTTTCTTTCTTGATGGTGTTCCTCACCTCAGTTCCAAAGCCTGTCCCACATATTTAGGTATTCGTGACAACAGTACCCTCTTCCTGGTACCAAATCTGGTTTTTTATTGTTATAGAAAAATTATCCAAAAAAAAAAAAAGTAGCAACTGGATACAAGATACACCCACCATCTCCTGGCTTCCATGAGACTGCAGGCAGGGTGTCCGCTGGAGCTAGGTCTCATCTGGAGGCCACACAGGGAGGAGACACTTGCAAGCTTCTTCTGGCTCTTGGAAGGATTTATTTCCTGGTGGTTGTGAGGCACATGGCAGTTTGCTTCAAAGCTAGTGACGAGAAGGAAACACTGGCAGGTGTGTAGAAGATGATGACTTAAATGACAAAACGGAACCCTGGCAGTGGCTCCCTGTCCTCCCTGTCACCTTTGTTGTGCTCTGCTGATTAGATGCCAGTCATGCCTCATCCCTGTAGCTTAGTGATTGGTCAGTTCCAACATTCCCTAACCCACAGGTCTGTGAGCTAGAGTTCAGTGATGGTGACAGCCGGCCCGCACCTGTGTTACGTGCTCAGGCCGTTTCTGTGTCCCTTAGTGACCACAAGTATACAGAGGAACTTAGACCCTGTACTTCAGAAGCAAAGAATTCCACTCGAGACAGCTGTTTTCCTCACAGAAAAGCATCCTTCTCAGCTTGTGTCAAGACACAAGTCCAGCGTGGTAAGAAAATAAGAATTTAGGATTCTCTTGAATAAGCAAATTACAGTAGGTGGCACCAATAACCTGTGATTTCATTCTCATCCTGCAAGCATTTGACAAAACATCAGCTCGGTCTCACTGCGCCTTTCAAAAACCTCCACACTTTCTGTGGGCTTCATCAAGTGCACTGAGCCCCACAGAAGGACTCTAGGACACGCAGCTGTGCACTGCTGCAGCGGAAGAAATGGGGGCTCAGGGTGTGTGGCTTTAGCCCCGCTTCCCTTTCCCAGAGAACTTCTCATACCCTCTGCTCTGTTTGCCCCACAGATTTCTCAGGGCTCCAAGTCCCTGCACTTAGGCTCAGTGAGTCGGATCCTATACCTTGGAGGATTACTCGACCCGTTCTCTTAAACACTTACTATAATCCATTTCCTTACATCAGTTTCTCTGTAGAACGTCAATTGCTGTGTTAAGTCAGCATCAACCCCAGCTATTTTTTAGTTGCACAGAATCTAGAACTTGACTCCCAAGTTGTTCTAACTCACAAGCTGTGGTTATGTGTCCCCTGCCTCACGGTGCCGTCGGCGGGAGAAACAGCTGCCCCGGCCTGCGTGGAGAGGGCCGTGTGTTAATGGGCACTCACGAAGCCAACCTGTGCGGCTCCATTTCTCAAAAAATACATTTTGTGGCAGGCCACTGGTGCATGTAAAATCGTGTTCTCAGAAATGACACTTGGTTTTGACAGAGCGGTTCTTACCAGAACTCTGCAGAAAGACAGTGAGGCTCAGCTCCTCCTCCACAGCCGTGGCTATGAACACACGTGTGTGCACCCGCACACACACTCGGCCGCAGAAGGACTGGCGCTGGGGCACGCTGGCCGGTCCCACTGCAGTCCTCCCCGTTGTTGCCTTCCCAGCATCCCTGTCACCTGTGTCTCCCACCTCGGAACTACAGCACATGGAGGGACGAGGCCAGTCTAGCTAGGCAGCAGAGCTTGTTTCCACTGGTGTCCGGTTCATTCCCTTAGACCAGGCGGAAGCCCGGGAGACCTGCGCACAGCTGCTGCCTTAGGGTCACCTCCCCGTGCCTCACTTCCTCTGTGTTCTAACCACGGCACAGCGGCCCAATGACAGCGCTATCCTGATGACAGCACAGCCACACCCCACGTGTCCCAACTCCTTATGCTGCTGTGGTCTCTCAACGTGCACAGCCTGATCCTGTCACCCTACCTCAAAATTTATGTTGGCTCCCCAGTGCTCTCAGTGGAAAGTCCTGAATTCTTCCAACACGGTCTGCATGAGACATGAGAATGCAGTCCGACTTGGCCCAGTAATCAAACTGGCCTGAACAATTTTAATTCTGAGCGTTAGGGAGTACACACAGCAGCAGACACTGAAACACGAGAGGAGAGAGGTTGTCAGCTTGGAGAACGGCTGATGCAGAGGCGTCATCTTAAATACAAAGTTGTTGACCCAGCAGATCCACCCCTGGGAATTATTTCTGAAGGAGACATGAAGAAGAAGTCATGTAACAGAATGACTGGCTCAGCACGACTCACAAAACCCAAAAAGTATAAATATTCGATCAAGTTGGAAAGCAATAATTATTATTTTTATATAAGGTAGAGTACAGCACAACTACCAAAAATTATAGACTACCAACCTGAGAGAGGAAATTCTCTCATATGTTAAAAAAAAAATCACCCTAACATACAGTAAAGTCATCCGATTGTATTTGTGTTGATTGTGGTCTGCTGAGGTAAATATTCTTATCTGTCCACAGAGAATTCATAGGGTACCAAAACGGTAATGACGATTTTTTTTTCCCCTAACAAAAGAACAAAGAGGTTTCAAACTGTCTTATTTTTCCAGGGTTTCTACCGCCAGTCTTTTGAAAGACGCTTACAAGATAATACCAGTAATTTTCTTCAGGAACTGAATAATGGGGGGGAGAGAAAGGCGGAGATGAGAAGAAATTGGCAAAGTTGATTTTTCCTGGAACTTCAAAGCTTTTCATCACCCAGGGCTACAGGTGCCTTTGTTCAGTGCTGACTCTCTCGGTCACCTTCTAATTAGGACGGTGACGGATGTGCTTCCGTTAGAGATAGGGAAGTTATTTATAGCAACACTTGGTGCTAGATCTCTGCCGACAAATAAGCTGTTCCCTGGACGCACGTTAGCTTTTCGGGCCCTGCGTTGGCTTCGGAGGCTGTTATTTAGTGTTCTGTGCAAGGAATTGGCAGTGCCATCTTAGCATATTTGAAAGCTGTGCTTCTGTGGGCTTGCTTAGCTTTCACTTCCCGGTGTGGAAATCTGTCCACCACTGGTCCTACCTCTGATTAAGCAAGCTGCCCCCAAAAGTGCAGGAAAAAGAGCTCCAAAATTGTCAAACCCATGCCTGCTGCTTGCTCATGCTGCCACCTTCAGCCAGTGATGTAGGAGCACAGAGCCTCAGTTTACCCACAAGGGAACCATGGCTGCCTGCAAAGTGATAAAAACCTTTAGGCTACAGGAGAAAGTGCATGACCAGGGATATCAACCTGGAATGCTAACTTACTTTTGACCACCCCCTTCCTCCTTCTCAAACTAAGTCATTTAAAGTGATGGGGAAAGAAAGCAGGCTTTGTGGAGGTGGGAAGAAAACACAGAGGGAGGAAGGCATGGGGAAGGGGAAGTGAAAAGACCAAGACATGATATGTCTCTGTGCCAACACCCTACAATGCATGTACTCAGTGGTTGTCACAAACATGTACATGTAAGTAGAAATAAACCGATGTATTAACACAACTGAACTGATCTATCTTGGGAGTGAATTAAGTGCCCCCATTTGAGGGAAAAAAAAGTCCTGGGCTTTGCCGGAGTCCAGCTGCGGCAGGGCTAGGGTTTCCCAAAGGTGGACAGGGAGTCGGCGAGTGAGAGACAGAAGACACTGCACACCAGTCTGTGAGTGAATCTGAATCCACTTTATTTTTTAGAAGCTGGAATATATATTTGCTAACCTTGGCAGCAACCCCCAGCCCCAAGTAGGAAGCGCCCCAGGCCCAGGGCCAGGCAGAGACAATCCCAAGCAATAGGTATTAATTAACCTCAACCCCAAACAGGGAGCGCCCCGGCTCAGGGCAATAGGTATCAATTAACATCTCAATCTTGTTACTTACTTAGCTTGGGAAATGTAAGCCGATGCACCTGGATGCCTGCAGGAGGAAGAGATGTGTGAGGCTATTGTGCCGCTCCCTACATTGTTTCCCTTATCACTTATGGGAGTGGCAGTCCCTGTGAGGACAGCGCCTGTCTTAGGTCAAGGACTCTTCATATGAACCCAACCAGGCCTTACCCGTCGTGGGCCTGCAGGACAGCAATTGGTCCTGTGCCTGTCTTAGGTGGCTGGTGGCGTAACATATGTGTCCTAGTTGCCTATTTCTGGCTGCCTGTCCAGTGTCTCAGGGCAGTTGTCTCACAGGAATTTTGTAAATCCTCCTCCATGAGCTCTTCTCTCACATTATTCACAGAAGGCAAAACCCCACAACCAGTCCTCACAAAGGGGTTATCTAGAGGGCCTCCAGCAACCCCCCTGGAGTCTCCACCCTCGACTCCATATTGAGCATTACATAAAAACATACACATGTGAACTACACAAATTACAATTATCAGCACAAAACATTTCAAGATCCCCGTGCCCAATTCCCACATGCGGTGTCCTTTTCCTGGAGAAGCGATTGTCACAAGGCGTGGATGGACTAGGACGTGGCATGGACAAAAGGGCGCCGCAGGGCTTGGAGAAATTCAGTTCAGAAACTGCAAATGTTCACATTTGATATAATTGACACTGCAGGACCACACCCAGGCTCCTTCCTTGTATTAAAGTCACTCCTTACTTTAGAGGAACAGAAAAGCATATGTGGCTGCCTTTCTGTGCTTTTCTGGGATGAGGTTTTAATTTTGCCATTGAAAGAGTGGCATGAATCTGAAGTGGCCTCGTTAAGCAGGGGGCGAATGTGTCCAGAGCCTGGATGTGCAGGATCCTGGGACTGTGGCTTTGTTTGCTGGGCAAATGGGCACCTACCAGGCATGCACACATTTCACATAGCCAGTATCTAATAAACAGACTCGTATTTTCGGATTAGCCGTGGCTTTCCATACGGGGATTTCTATTTGCGTTGACACCTTTTGTGAGACCATACAGGAAGTCAGAGCTTTCCAGGATTCCCAGGGCAGTTCGCTGCTTGTCCAGATTCTGCACGAGCTCACAGAGGACCAAGACAGAAAAAGTTTGTAGGCACACGGTGCTGCCCCATCCACGGCAGTGGGTCTCACGCCCGACATGCAGTAGGAGTCACCTGGGATTTGTGAAATGACTCAGCCCAGTGCTCACTCCTCTGAGGTTCTGAGATCAACTGGCAGGACAGGTGGATTATTGTGCAGACAGTGTAAAGGATCGATGGCCAGGGAAGCAGCTCTCAGATCCGAGCCCCAGGACCATCAGCAGGGCTTGTGTAAGTCCTGAACCCCAACTTTGGACTCAGTGATCCCTAGGAAGACCTATGAACAAGCTTTTCCATCAAAGTCTCAAGTGCTGTGGGTTCCACTGCTATGGTGCCCATGCTTTGAGAACTGCTGGCCCTGACCAAGGACTGGGAGGAGCCAGGTGACAGGTGACTTGACGTACTGTGACTCAGCTTCATCTTCTGCAGGAGGAAATGAACTCATCCGTACCCACACTGCTGCAGATTTAATGAAGCAATATTCTGGATGCCACCGGAAGGAACATTTCATGTGCTCGACAAGCCGGAGGGAATAGTCATCTCCTTACATGGGGGACTCTGTAACACCCAACGGGGTGATTCCCAGGAATGCTAAGAGCAGGGATGGTGAGGTGAGGAGACCCCACATAATGTCAGGAGTTGGGGCTGGGGGAGAAGCAGCCCAAGGGAAGGAAGGCACGTCTTGCAGGGACGGCAGCAGCGCCTCATGTGCCCTGATAGAATAACCAAAGCGTCAGGAAGTGGAAAGCTTCCGAGGAGATTCGAGTCATCATCAGAAATACAACGATGCCAAAAAAGTGCTTCACCCCTTACCATGATCGCCCCAAAGTAGGCCTTTCCATGTAAACTCTGCAAGAGGCCCTGAGACGGACCACGCCACAGGACAAGCAGTGGTGGCCACGCAGATCTCACGAAGGGAAGAAGTTGGTGTGCAGTTCCGTGTAAGAAGAGACTCAGAGCCTCACCCAGTCTGCCCTGTGTCGCCATCACGGGATACCTGGGATCAGGTGACTGAGAAGAGCGAGGTCACTTGGCCCGTGGTTCCGGACAGAGGGAAGTGCGACAGAGTGTGGGGCCGGCTTCCACACGGGCCCTGGGCTGCGTCTTCCGGGGCAGAGGCGGAAGGCGAGCAACACACCTGCAGGAGAGAGAGGGTCTGGCTGCTCCTCCCATCAGAAAGCCACTCCCGTGACCGAGGATGCAGCCCTCACGAGGATTGGCAGAGGCTTCCAGACCACGGAATAGGGAGGAAACAGTGGCGTTACAGACCCCAAAGAAGGTGGTGCGGTGGACAGCAGAGCTCTCAGAAGGCAGAAGTCTCTCCCTCAGAGTAGTTCAAGGGTCTGGCCCCTTATGCTTTGCAAACAGCGGTGCCCTGCCCAGACTGTGCCCACTCCCATAACTGAGCGTAGTAACCTGAATGAGCGTTAAGTGGAGACAAGCAGGGCCAGGATGCAAGCGTGCCTGGGGTGAGAACACCCAAGCAGAGGGTCAAGTGCCGTCTAAGGTTGCCAGCTGCAACCCTATTCCTACAAACTCTGAGGTCAGGACTTTCAAAGGAGGTCACACTGGAGGCGGAGAAAAGGCATCTGAGACATGGGCTGGTCAGGGGGGTGTTGGGGACTGTCTTCTCAATAGCTGACAAAAGTCAGCTATCAGGGCTGGCTTGGAACAGCCCGTGAGATGGTGTAGACAGGGCCTAGGATTCTTACCAAGAAGTAAATTCCTGTGGCTGAGGATGTGGCTCAGCGGTAGAGCTCTTGCCTTGCATGCACAAGGCCCTGGGCTCGATCCCCAGCACCACGAAAATAAAATAAATGAAGCCAGAAAAACAGAATGAGCCCAAGAAGCAAATTCCCCAGGACCGTTGTTCTGGATCCATGTCCTATCAGCAGCAATGTTTTCATGGAGAGACACTTTAAGAATAGAAAAAGAGGCCATGCAGGGACTGCTGGGGACAGCCTTTTCCCTGAGTTACTGCCACTAGCAGACTGCAGAGGAAGAGAACAAGAAGTCACCAAGAAACAAGCCATCCTGTGAATCAGGGCCATGCGTGGACCACTGAGGGAAGAGCCAGACGCCAGCCCCTTCCGGAGTGTGGGCTGGGAAACAAGAAGAGCCAACCCCACCCCACCCTGCCCACCGCTGTAAGTGACCAGCTGATCTGGAGAAACACAGGCTGTGATGACAGCTACTGAGGTGAAATACAACTTCATGCTTGTAGTGTTTAGTGTTTCACTGACTCTGCAGGCCTAGAGCCAGTAGACTGATCATCTATTCAATGCAGCGTCTGTGGGGGAAGCTCCTAATGAAGGTGGTGGCCATTGCTATCTTGTTTTGAAGTCTTGTATCCCTTTCATTGTTTGGTTTGGTTTTATTCTTTTTTTTCTTGTTTTATTTTATCATATCCAATGGCATGAGCAGCTATTTCAAAGATAGCAAGATATATTATGGTACCCATTTTGGATTTACTATTGTCTTGTTTCAAAGTCCTGTGCTGCATTCATTGTTTTGTTTTTATTGGTTCTACTGTGTTCTTTTTTGGTTGGTTTTCCTACATCTCACTGCACAGGGAGCTATCTTGAAGATGACAAGAGGCATTATGGTAGTCATTGTTGATTTCCTATTAGCTTGTTCTGAAATCCTGTGTCACACTGTTTTGTTTTGATTGGCTTTATTCTGTTTTATTTTGCTTGGTTTTATTCTCTTTAAAATAAAAATTATAAAAAACATAAAAATAAAATTCTCCATCACCGGAAATGCTTGGGACCATATGATAGCTCACACCAGAGATTTCATACATGAGAGCTCACTGTTTAAAGACAGATGATACCTTGGGATAAACCCGGTCCCAATGCCATGGGTTCCTCCTTTGCTGATTCACTGCACCCTTTCAGGACCCTCCCTCATTTCCAATCTTTATCTGAGGTCTGTTCTCCCACACACACTTCTGTGGACACAGAGGTGGAAGAGATGGATGTGCAGAGGTACTGACCTCACCCAGAGCACTGGGTGTGGGTTTTTGGAATGAATTCCTGGTGACAGCCTGTGGATCCCGTGACTTTCTCTTAACAGCAGGGTATAAGATGCACAAATGCACAAACATTAGATATTTGAATTTTTATTTACTTTCAAATTCTCTTGCTTTCATATTTTTTACTTGATGTAGAAGAGGTTGGAAGAGGTAAAGAGAAGTTTCCTGCAGACAGCCAGGATGGAGCAGTTGTGGGACATGGCGGGGCCTCTCCTGTCTCCCACATCATCCTGGAAAACCTGGCCAGCTTGCTGCTGATGGGAATGTTTTCAGTCCGATTTGAAAAGAGGTGGAAGGAACACTGGCCTTGAGGGACCTCTGCTAACAAGAGGAGGAGAGATGGAGCCACATGGCTGCCCCGAGTGGGGTTCACTGGTCAGGCTGCCCCAGGGCCTGTCTGGGAGAGGGTCAGCTTTCCACCTGTCACCATCACAGGCTGGTAAGCAGTGGAACAAGGCTGGCACTTGGGATTCAAGCACAACCAGGACAGGAGAGGACCAGGGAACAGAGGCAGGGTCTATACCTGGAGTCCCATGGCAGGATTTTCAGGCGTGGAGCACCCCAGCAAGAGGTGAGTATGTAGACAGGATGCACATAGAGCAACCCCAAAAGGTCCCCACAGATGGTGTGAAGGAGGAAGTTCATAAACAAAGTAACCTGGGCCAGGATATAACTCAGTGGTACAGCACTTGCCTGGCAAGCATGAGGTCCTGAGTTCAATTCCTGGTATCAAAAAAATTAAAAAATTAAATTAAATTTTAAAAAGAAATATAACACCCTTTCTTTGCTAGGGGTGTACCTGAGTAGCCCAGCACCCACCTGGCAAGTGCAAAGTTGTAAGTTCGAATTTCCAAAACCAGGAAAAAAAAAAAAACAAAAACCTCACCGTGAATTTGCAGTTCTAGGTATGGGCAGCTTTTTCAACATCTAATACTATCTTGGTTTCCACCTAATGATAAAATGGGTGAGGGAGATGGAGAAAAGACAAATACAGCGGAGCGTGCTGGTCAGCTGGGTACTCATTAATTAAGGGTTGGTAATAAATGGCTGTTACTTAAGAACACATGACTAATCCCTGGCTGCCAAGCTATTGCAACAGTCCGTGAAATGCCTGCGGTGCCTGCAGTGACACCTGCGGAATTTCTCGACAGACACTATACGTTACAGAGAATGAATGTCTGCCTCCAGCCCTGCGGCATGCAAAAAGGAAAAATGATCGCACCTCTTCTCAGGCCGGGTATGAGCAGTGGGGGCTCTCTCCACCCCACTCACTGTTCCCCCACCTCTTATATTTGGCCCAACTTGCCCTGGACCCATAGGTGCCAGCCCTCCTCCTGATTTCCCTCTACCCCTTTTGGATACAGTCTCTCATCTGACACCCCTTCAGTGGCTTTCCTGTTTGTTCCCAGAGCACACTTGACCCATTTTTGTGTTCCGAGGTTGCAAGAAGAACAAGACAATACAGGACACATCCTGTATATTATTTTATGCTGGTCACCCAAGAGTAAAATACAAGAAGTGAAAGAAATCTGTGCACAACACTAAAGACCTAGAAAATTCAGTCAAGGGCCTGGGTCCTGTGGGAATACCCTGCATGAGTTCAGCTGAAAACCTAGAGCCCACGACAATGCCATACAAGTTCATCCCACAGATCTGCACTGGGAAGGCCCAAAGCTCAGCAGTGGAAGCTAGAAAATCCATGCCAGTGGGGTGAAGGAGCTGTGCTAATAGATTGAGTATTGTATACTAGAGCCAAGAAACAACACTCAAAATAAGGCCCAGGGCTCCCCTGAAAAGGACCACAGCCATCCTCAGTGACAATGAGGTCCCAAGCTCCTCTGACAATGAGAACAGCCGAGTACATGTCAGGAAGCCAGCGTGACAAGCCTCTCCTGGAGACTGAACAGCACACACCTTCCCCTCCGGAGCCAGGCAGAGGTAAAGTCAGGACCAGAGCCCCCCAAAGTGAACCGCAGCCACTCTCAGCAATAAGGTCCGGAGCTCCTCTGATGATGACGGCCGAGTTCATGTCAGGGAGCCAGTGTGACGAGCTCCTCCGGGGGAGCCAACAGCTCCAAGCAGCAGCTCTTAGGAGAACCCACAGAGCAAGTTCCCAGTGTTCTCTCCTGAATGCTTTTTAAGTTTAAATATTCACGGTGCTCTTCACTCAGACCTCTGAGCATCAAAATCTCCCAAAGCTCAACCTTCTCTGCCTGTCATGAACACGATCCTCCCTTCTGTCCTCAGTCCTGGGGAGCTGCTGCAGGTCCCTGGCATAGTAGAATGAAGTGTAGGGCCTGATCACGCTAATGAAACATTCCAGAACTGACACTCACCTCTAACTCACTGAATTAGAGCAAGATAACAGAGGCAAAATGTCCTCCCCGCTTTGCAGAGGTGTGCTGATGTTCCAAGTACCGTGCCTTATTCTCCTCGGTCTGTTGAGGGCCACCTTCAGGCTCACATGCCGGACACCCAGCACAAGCCCTGCTCTGCTGCTGCAGGACACGAACGGCTCCCAATCACAGCATAACCCAGCATAAATAGAGACGTGGAGAAGACGACTGAGGCGGTGTGACTTTCTCTAGGTGTTGCTGTCTGAGCCGTTGGTTCTCCGGGAGGAGCTTGTCATGACCAGCTTCCCCGGTGTGAGTTCAACCATTGTCATTGGGGGAGCTCGGGACCTTGTTGGTGAGAGTGGCTGGGGCTCACTTTGGGGGAGCTCTGGTCCTCACATTGAGATCAATTCCTGGCTCTGGAGGGGAAGATGTGTGCTCTCTAATCTCCAGGAGAAACATCACGCTGGCTTTCCAGCATGTACTCGACTGTTCTCATCATCGGAGGAGCTGGGGGCCTCCGTGTCACTGAGATAGGCTGTGGTGCTTTTCTGGGCAGCCCTGGTCCTTGTTTTGAGTGTGACTTCTCGGCTCCAGTGTAGAACCCTCAACCTACCAGCACAGCTCCTTCACCCTGCTGGCATAGACTTTCTACCACTGACCTTTGGGCCTTCTCAGCACAGATCCATAAAAGAGACTGGTATGAGTCCTTCTCGTGGACTCCAGACCTCCAGTTGGACCCGTGGGAGGCACTGTCATGGGCTCTGGGTCTTCATCTGGACTCAGGCAGGACATTGCTGTGGGATCCAGGCCCTTGGCTGAATATTCTGGGTCTTTAGTGTTGTGGACAGATTTCCTGCACTTTCTTGTGTTTAACTCTGGGTGACCATCATAAAATAATGTCACAAATTTTGTGTCCTAATTCTAATCATTCTCCTCACAGCCCCTGACTACAACATATAGTAAAGGCAGAGATTGATCCAAGATGACCGACTGGTAGGTAGCACCCTAGAGAGCCTCTCTGAGAAAAGCAGCTCAGATGCTAGACTCTAACACCATGGAGAAGACTAGATGAAAGGAGAGGAATTCTCATGACCTAGGAAGAAACTGAGGAAAAAGAAAAATACAAAATAAAGAAGAAGCATAGAGGGCTGGGGCTGGGCATGCTCAGGTCGCTGTACTGGGTGTATCTTAGAGTCAGGCAACTCACAATCGAGCTGAGGTCGCATCTCCACTGAGAGCGGGGGTTGGTGAGCTCGAGACCGTTGGCGGGAGGAGGAGGCGCTGCAACAGGTGGTAGAAACGGTGAACTGAGCTGCACAGACTTTGGTGAGTGCTGGGAACTGGATTCCCCAGAACAGGATAAACAGCTAGACAACATATTGGATTTGGGCAGGACAGGCTTGAATCAACAACTCAGGCGGCATCAGTCGGAGGCTCCTGGCCCAAAGTGGATTAGTGGAATCTGCTTGGGCTGGGCCATGCCCCTGGTCAGGACCCAATAGCCAGGGACGAGGCTGTCCCAAACCTGTGACATCCTCAGGGCACACACAAATGTACTGAAGACACTCACTGGTTGACTGTCTTAGAGGGAAAGGGCCAGACCACATCGCCCCCACGTGCACCTCACAGATCAACAGCAAACTGGAGAGGGCAGCACTTCCCGAGCCAGTACGCTGCAGAAAAACTGTAAGCAATACGAAAAGGTCCTGAGACCCCTCCCATTCACCTGTCTGAAAGAAACCAGAAATGTGAAAAGACAGAGAAACAACAAAAAGCCTCCAACTGCTGACCCAAGGAAAATAAATCCAGGAGAGGTAAATACAGAGGAGATTGAGGGCAGCAAACATGCAGTATCAGACACGGCCTTATCGGAAATAAAGAAAGACTTCCGTGACCTCATTGATGAATTTAAATCTGAAATTCTAACTCAGGTGAAGCAAGATATAAGCAGATTCATAAAAGAAATGCTGGGTACTCCTCAAGAAGACACAAATGGAAGAATGAAGGAACCCAGAGAAAGGAGAGAAGCTTTTGATGAAGAATATAAACAAAATCTAGAATACATGAAACAGATCCAAAGAGAATATCAGGAAATTAAAAACTTCATTGAAAGCTGGTAAAACTTCCTAACAGAAACTAAAGACAGACTTTCAAAACTTGAGGATAGATTTGCAATGTATGATCACGAAAGGAAGGATCTCTTAAAAATAACAAAGAACCAGGAAGTAATAGTACAAAGGCTAGAAGACGACAAGAGGATTTATAACTTAAGAATAAAAAATGTGAACAAAGAAGTAGGGACAAATACAAATGAAATAAAAAGTCTATTCACAGAAATAATTAAGGAAAACTTCCCAAGCATAGGAAACGGAAGTGATGTTCAGATATATGAGGCATACAGAACTCCAGCCAGCTACAACCAAAACAGATCTACACCCAGACATATAATAATCAGGATTCCAGAAATCCATCACAAGAACAGAATATTAAAAGCAGTCAGAGAAAAGAAACAGGTTACCTATAAAGGAAAACTCATCAAAATCACAGCAGACTTCTCAATGCAAACCATCAAATCAAGAAAAGCTTGGAGCAAAATATTCCAAGCCCTGAAAGAAAATAACCTCCAACCCAGACTGATGTACCCTGCAAAACTGTCTCTCAAAATTAATGGAGAAACAAGATATTTTCATGACAAAGAAGAACTGGGAGAGTTTTTGACCATCAATCCAACCCTGCAAAGAAAACTGAAGGACATTCTAGAGAGAAGAAAACCACCAGGATTCCAAGAACAATGGCAGAAGGGCCTCAATGAAAGGGGTAAACAGTGGAATGAAGGAGAAAAGTAAACAACAATGACAGAAAAATAGCATAGCAGAGATGAGGCAGAGAAGATTGGCTATATCGCTGTTTTGTCTTGACTGATTTTATTCGAATCTGGTATGCTTGAGCGTATCAAGTCTGAGAGTAGAGGCAACTACTCTGAAGATGACAAGATTCAATAGGATACCCATTCTGGTTTGATTATTAACTGCCTTTGAAGTTCTATAATGTCTCCAATGTTTGGTTTTTATTAATAGTGCTATGTACTGCTAAGCTTAATTATACTATGCCTGACGATATAGACAATTTTATTGAAAATAACAAGAGACATCACAGTAACTACCATAAATCACCTAGTATTGTGGTTTTATATGTCCTTTTCATTTCGTGTTTCTCTAGTAATTTTATTGTTGACTTGTTTTGATTTGTCTTTCCTTCTAATACAGGATAGGTATACATGTAGAGACATATATATATATGTAGAACTTCTAAACAGTTTACAAGAATGGATTATAGCTATTGTAAAAAAAAAGAAAGGAAAAGAAGTTATTCTAAAGGATATAGCTGCATGTATGTTTAAGTATGTAATACTAAGTTTTTGTTGTATAGATGAACAGAGCTGATTGCAGTCTCACTGTTTGAATGCCCACTTTGTATGCTTTACTTTTGTAACTTGAACAACTACTTCTAGAGGAATATATGTAATTATCGACTAGTGATTTCTTACTGGTTTTTGGTGGGCTTTTTTGAAATTTTGTATTATTTCTACCCTCTTTCTGTTTCATTTTTTTCTTTAAATAAAAAAAAATATATATAGTAAAGACAAATGGCCATGAATCATCCTCAAAATACTCTCCCGTGCTTGAGTGTACACATCACTCTCTCCACTCTGGGGGGCTCTGAAAGCCCCTGTCATGAGTGTTTAGGGAGTGGGTTAAAGCTATGTGAGAGCTGCCACTGTGTCCTCCACCAGAAAGGCAGCTCACAGACACACACGCCGCGTCCCCACCCATCTTACTCACACCATCTGGCACTGTGTGACTTCTGGTTCTTCCCCAACGTCAAAATGACCAAGAAAGGTAAACGTTTTGAATGCATTCAGGACACTGAGCCACCATGACAGCACAACTAAAGACACGACAGAGAAGCTTCCAGAACTGCTTCGGAAAGCGGCAAGAGATGAGTGTGCTCCAGATGAGGGGAGGATTTTGAAGGGATTGATGGCCATGTGTCCTTCACTGTTACAGAAGTTTTTTTTTTTTTTTTAATTAAGTCATTCACCATATTTCTTTTAATCACATCTTGGATCTCAGAAATCCTGAATCCAAGTTTCAACCCCAATACCCAAACTGGAATTCTGGAGCCCCTCTGTTACTGAAACGAGATGCTTTCTTATGTCTCGCCTTAGATCAGGGCTCTTCCAAGTAAAGGGGCAAGCAAGAGACTCTGACACAGGCCCGGCTCTGTCCTCATCATAAGGGGCCACCACCCTGGGCGGCTCTGGCACTCTCCCTGCGTTTGCACTTTAGCTAGAGAAAATAGCTTCCAGCTCTTCTCTGTACCCTTCCCCCTCCACTCACCCCAGCCAGGCTTCGGGGCTCGGATCAGCACAGAGCCTGACAGAAACAGAAGAGAATCCATAAATGAATGCCTCGTGTGACTGGGTCAAGGAGAGGCTGGCATGGCAAGACAGCCCTGTCACCCTCCAAAGTCTGGGTCCATGCATCTACCCTGACCCGGACTCACCTCCCACGGGGCTTCTGTTCCTCCTGACCCACTGCCATGAGCAGATATCTGCATAGGAAGCTTTGGACGGGGCCTGATCTTTACCTGCCTTTATTCTATAATAAGTCATCATTCTTGCATCCTGGAGGTCATGTGACTCCACCCCTACTTCGTTCATGCTGTGCCCTCTACCTGGAGTCTCTGATCCGTTTTCTTCATCAAGTCAATTTGCTCTTGACCCTCAGGACTCCACCCTGGCACCATGGCCAGGTGTCCACGGCTGGCCGGCCCCACGCAGTGAGCCCCCTCCACTGAGACGGGCACCATTACACCCAACGCATCACCGTCTCTTCTCCCCCGCCAGACTCGGTGCTTCAGTGCCCAGAGATGATTTTGTTTTGATATCTGTTTCTAAATCCCCGAGTCCCGCCACAATTAGCCTAGGAAATATTTGCAGAATTTGGGCTCCTCTACTCTGTAAAGTTTACTCAGTAACTTCAAATAATCCAAATTGATTTGTTCTTTGTAGGAATGCTAGACTGAACCAAGTGACTTAGCATGTAATTAGTCTCTAATTCTTTCACTTTTCTCTGCATTTTTCACATGATTCAATATATAAAGTGCTGGAATATCTAGCATGACAATAAGCTCGTACTATACACGCAAAATGCTTACAAATGTTTTACTAATTCTAATTTTTGCTTTACTGAATGAGAAAGCTGACTAGCACCTTTCCTTCAGGGAGTGATTTTGAACCTTGAGTAAATAAATATTCAAAATCACATTTGAACTCTATATGTAAAATATGGTTAAAACTTGTGATAACCTTGTGCCTACAATATTCATGTTCTTCCAGTGACTCCACAGAAATCCACAAAGAGGGTAAATCCAAAAAGAATGAGTCAATACGTTTGGTAATACTTTTTGAAAAGCTATGTATCTTTGAAACTTCAAGGCTGAAATTGTTATAAGAGCTAATATTTAGGAGTGCACATATTCCATGTTAATATCATTATATTGGCTTATAAGCAGACATAATTTGATGACTATTATTTAATCCCAAGTTAAATAATTATATCATATGACAATATCATACATAATAAAATAAATAGTATCTATGTTTCAGTTTTATGTTCCTTACTTTGGGCACAAAGATTAGCTTCTGTAGGAATTTAAAAGAGAAAAATAGATGCCATTTTTAAAGTTCTCTTGTTTAACAACATTTAGAAATTTACCATAATTATTATTATTTAAGCTACTATAACAAAATATCATAGACTTGGTGGCTTATAAACATCAGAAATTTATTTCTGATTGTTTTGAAGTTTGCGAAGTCCAAAATCGAGATTCTGGCTACTCTGATGTCTGGGGAGGCCGATTTCCTGGTTAACAGATGTCAGCTTTTTCTTGTAACCCCCCCAGGGCAGTAGTGCTGAGGCTCATCCCTTCAGCTTCTTTTAGAGGAAGACGATCACTGTCATGAGTTTGCAAATCCTATTTGTTATCTAATTTCTTCCCTTGAAGGACCCACATCCTTACACCATCAGCTGGGGGGAAGGACTTTCCTGATGGCTGATGGATTGTGTCAACTTGAGTAAATAACGCACAGCTAAATTGGCTCAGCAAATTCTGGGTGCGGAAGACCCACCCTAGGGAGAGTATAAAGGGAAACAACGAAAGAAGCCTGCTTCTGTTTCCGGGGAGGAGCTCCAGTCTTCACCCTCACCTAGGACTTCGCGTCCTGGCTTCCAAAGCGGACCCTTCGGCCTCCTGATACGACTCCTTCGGGGCACAGAACGAGCTCCAGACCTACAGCTGGGTCCTGCGACTCTCTGGTGCGTGGGCAAAACTTTTATGCTCTTCCACACCTGACTCTGAGCAGCCATTGGGAGCTACCTTATAAATTCATTTCTTTTTAATTTTAAAAACACAACATCAAGAAAAAGAACAAAACAATGATACAGAATTTCAAAACAAAACAATAGGAAATGATCACTAGTTAACATATTGCATATTGTTACCTCCAAAGTAGTTGTTCAGATTATGAGATTTAGGCACGTTAAAAAAAAATGATCAAACAAACAAACAATGAAAGCATAAACTAGGCCATGGACATTGCTCAGCAGGCACAGAGCCTGCCTGGCAAGTGTGAGGTTGAGAGTTCAATTCCTGGTACAATTTTTTTTAAAAAAGGAGCTATCTCTGAAAGGACAAAATGTTCTTTCTGATGAAATGATAGAGATTAATGGAATAGTTATCTTTCTTGTAAATCCTTACATATTTGCCTATCTTGCATTAAATCTGTTTCTCTAGTGAGCACTGACTGGTACAGATTGCAAAACATGAACTTGAGGAAACACGAATTCTTGGTGCTCACATGTTTAAAATATGATATAGCAGGTTGACCGTTATGGAGTATTACTGCTTTTAAAAACTACAAACATTTACAAATCTACAAATAACTGCAAATTCTTAGCAGTCTGCTGACTGTGAAGCAAGATTCAGTTAGGCAGCTATTTTGGGATGCTTTTATTATGTCTGACTTTGTATTTAACAACTGTCCTGTCAATTTACTGTACATGTTTCATTTTAGATTTTTACAAAGTGACAGGAACTTAAAAATTGTAAAATAACAAGTTGTAGAACAGAGAAATTTATATAACAAGAAAACTTACCCTGGAAATATTTTTATAGCATCTAAAGAGCAATTAATACACTTAGGCACATAATTCTAGCATATTTTTGTAAAACTGTCTTACAAGTGACTATGTCTTTTCTCAAAAGATGTTCTTATGTTTTATTCATATTTCTGAACAATGTAATGTGTTAACTCCTAATATATGTCACCCTGGCAGTTTATTTTAGATCATTTTAGTAAGATACTTTGAATAACTGTTCCTTTAAATATACTATTTCTTTAAATATAACTGTTTCTTTAAATATATTGAACAGATGAATATTAGTAAATATTCTTTAAGGTTGGTTCCAAAATATTTTTTTAAATTCTGAAATGCTTTTGTTACACCTTGTAATGAACATGTGGAATCCTGCAGTTTTATTCTCTGCTAGATCTTCATGCTAGAGTTTGGATCCAAAGCGTGGCATATCCCCCCAACTTGGTGCTGTGGGGTGGTCCTAGAATCTCTGACAGTTGGGGTCCAGAGAGAAATTTAGGTCATAGGAGATGTGGCTGGGAAGGGGACAGCAGAGTGCTGATGGCTTTCTTCTTTTCTTTTTGTCTTTCATACATGGTATGAAAGGTAGGAAAGACAAAAAGAAAAGGTGAACCCCTACCATGCTCCCCCATATATGATGCCACTACAGGCCCCAAGTGCAGACCAATCCATTGTAGACTGAAATCTCCAAAACTGTGGGGCAAAATGGACCTTTCTTCTTTTTAAGTTGATTAGCTGAGGCATTCATTATAGTAACAGAAGTCTGACTCACACACTTAAATAATTCTGATCCTGTTGACTCGGCTCCTGGAGCTGACCACAGGGCTCTGTCTTAAAGCTCAGTTTGTCTCAGGCCAGTCGTTCTCAACCACTGTGGTTTTAAACCTCTTTCCACTGCTAAAACAGTTGAGCTCCCCAAGAAAGGCATTTTGTGTCATCTACACCTACCAACCACTATGTTATTAGAAGTGAAAAGGGAGAAACATTTAAAATGCTGATTTGAGGGCTGGGGATTTAGCTCAGTGGCATTAAGCACCTGCCTTGCAAGTGCATTGTCATGAGTTTGATCCCCAGTACCCCCCCAAAAAAATCTGATTTGAAAATAAGAAACCCATCACATGTTATGATAAATATTTTTTATTACAAATGGCTCTACTTTTTCAAAACAAAAATGTCAGTGAAAGCAGCATCGTTTTTACATTTTGAAAACCTCCCTAATGTCAGACTCAATAGGAAAATAGCTGAGTTTCATATCTATGTGATTCTCATTCAGCCTGTTGCAAGATATTATTTCGGTTGAAGTAGATGAACAAAATCAAGTCTCACCATGTCTTAGTCCTTTGTTTGCTGCTATACAGAACACCTGAGATTAGGTAATTCATTTACAAATAGAGATTTATCCCTAGAGCTTTGGGGTTTGGAAAGTCCAGAGTCGGGGCTGCAACTAGGAGGTGATTTTGTAATATTATGTTTTGGTTATTTGCTTTATTAGATTATACAGATCTTTTATAAATTAACATATTTCAATCTACATCACTAAAATTCACTTACTGGTATAGCTACTAATAAATATCACCATGGCTTAAAATATTTAAAGATTAAAGAGCTGAAAAGAGATTTTAAAGTTTCCCATCATTCTAATTTTCACATGAAAGTTTGAATTTTATCATCAGCAACTATAATTCCAGTTGAAGTAATTTTTTCCTCAAGGTGCCAAGCTCTTTTATTTTTGAGAAATTGTCTGACCAGAGATGCACATCTGAAAATATACATCGTGTTTCTCAGTCAATCACAGTCCATAAATCAATCCAGCCAGGTCAGCTTCTGTTCAGAGAGCCACTCCAGTGCTTTTTCAATGCCACAGTGGTGTTTGTAGCATATTTAAAATTTCACCATCAGAACACTTCTGAACAGATAAAAGTCAAAATTAGGTAAGTCCTGTGAGCATACCAATGTTTCAGCAAATGACAGATCACATACACAACAGTGGTCACATAAGATTATAATGGAGCTGAAAGATTTCTATCAGCTAGTCTTTACAACATCACGACACATCACTCCCATGCCACGGTGACAGTAATGTAAACAACGGCCAGTCCTATAAAAGTATGCACAGTACCTGATGACCTGATAATGTTAATAAACAACTATATTATGAGTTTATATATTTGCTGTGCTATACCTCGACTGTTATTGTTGGGTGTATTCCCACTGACAAATCTAGCATAACACAGTATGCCAGCTTCATGCATCTCATGTTTGCTGCGACTTTGGGTCACATCGAGAGGCCATGTGGGGTGACACCTCCACCATCTCCCTTTGTGTCAGTGCAACCTGCGATGTTCACACAGTGAGACAACTGCCTGGGGACGTGTTTCTCAGAACGCGTCCCCTTCGTTAAACGGAGCACCTGAAGTAATTGCGGCTGCTTCTTGAAGGGCATTCCTAGTGAAATGGGCATTTTAAAAAAATTGCAGGTGCACTGCATGAAAGAATACAGCGAATCAAAACCCACTACCTTGTTATGCCGTAAGGAGCCAGCAGTTACACCCATTACGGCTTTTGCACCACGCCCAGTGAATGGGGTAAAGAACACCCCAATATTTCCAGGAAACTAGATGGGCCTGAAAGTTCTTGGGAGCTCTCTAGTCTATGGACCACATGCTGAGAGTGACTGTCCTAATGAATGACAAGGTCATAGGTCAGGGAGGAGGTACTGGCAAATCATCTGAAAATTTTATTCCCCGGACTGCACCTTTTCACACTTTACAGTACCCTCCATTGTGTGAAAACATAAACAGCTTCTTCCTACAATTATAGAGGAGCATTTGCAGTTAGCTTTTCTCACTCAGTGCAATCTATTCTATTTAAAAATGAAATTCTTCACCCATAAATTTAGGCTCTTCTCATTTCACTCTCTTTTCCACCGATGTGGGAGCCAAAGTCATCCCTGTATTCTGTGCGAATTCTTATTTGTAAGAGCATTTGGAAACAGTCTTCCTGTTTGCTCACTTTAGTAGTGGTAAGAGGGTCCTTACAGGCCTATTCTCATCTCCAGTTTTACTTCCTTCCAACCCGCCCCATCTTCCAAATGAGCCCTTTTTTGTGCATAATGTTCTGATCTACCCCTTATTCGCATCGCTAGCCTGAAGTGTACCACGTGCTTCCTCTAGTCCCTACCTATATTCTCCATTTTACATATATTAGATCAAGTATCTATCTGTCTATCTGTCTGTCTACAGCCCAGGGCCTTCATGTTGAGTTACTTCTTCAAGTCTTTTTTTAATTTTTTGTTTTATGACAAAATCTAAGTCACTGGGTGACCTGAACCAGTTTTGCCAGGATTGAACTTGCAATGCTCCTGCCTCAGCTTTGCAGAGTGCTGAGATTAACACTACAGGAAGAGCACTGAATTGACCAAGAGGCTGTGCGTGAGGCTCTGACTCTAGGATTACAGTACAGTAAGGACAAGGACAGGCAGTGCACAGACTGGCCTTGCCTTATTGGGCTGGCTGCTTTGATGAAAGTCTTTTCTATCCAAGCTGTGTGGTAGAGTAGCCACAGCTACCTGTGGCTATTGGGCAGTGGAAGTGTGAAACCTAAAGAAAAGCTTTCTAAATGTTATTTCAATTCGTTTAAACTAAACAGCCATATGTGTGCAGTGGGTACCATATTGGACATGAAAGCCATAGGCCTTACTTGTGATATTTAATCAGAGAAGGAAGTGAGGTCATACTTAACAGTGTCAGTGTCCAGACATTACTACCACTCACCAGGAGAGCCTTCACCTCTGTTTCCTGGACACTCAGAAGCATAGGTTCTCAGCTCTCCTGAAGAGAGGCAGTCTGGTCCGCTACTTCTGGCCAAAGGCCTGCTAGAAGGTGACTCAACTTCCTGACAGGGCAAATATGCACGGCCCTGCTTTGGTGACAAGAGTGTTCCAGAATGCAATGGTTGATACACTGTGTCAATGTGAGAAGTTTAGAAACTTAACTAAGGGGTAACTCGGCAGTTTTCCACCCCAGAGACTAGAGGACAAGCCCCAGGGCAGCTGTTTACAGTTCAGGATGTTGTAATGGTTGATTCATTGCATCAACTTGACAAGTTTAGGAGTTTAACTAAGTGACTCAGCAGGGAGCAGGGTCCTCACTTTGTTAACATCCTGAGCCTGTGCAAGAGGAGAGCAGGAGATGGTGTGAGAGCTACACTCACCCCAGGGCAGGCCGCCTGCTTACAACATAAGGGAAGAAAAGAGGTTTGCTCTCCCTGTTTTGCCCTTGTTGCTTTTGTCATTTTCTGCTGCCTTGCACTGCTGCCCCTGTGCCATGCCATCCTGCCCTGGAGCCAGCTGATTACAGACTGAAACCTCCACAAACTGTGAGCTAAATAAACCTTTCCTTCCTTCATTTTGGGTGGTGGATACTTTGTTCCAGCAACAAGAGAAAAGTAACTAAGACGCAGGCCTCAGCACATCTTGGGCCCTGAGGGACACCAACCGGTCATGCTGTCCATTGCAGCACACGTTCGACACATGGCACAAGCAAGAAGCATGTTTGTGCAGTGAGGCAGGAGACACTCAGGCTGGCTCGTTGGCGCAGCAGAACCTAGGCTGTCCTGCTAGGAGTCCACATTAGAATCACCTGAGCAGAGTCTAAAATTCACTTATCTGGGCCCCAGCCCAAGGTGGAATTTTTGTTTCAAACAAAACAAAAGAGAGGTCTCCTAATAATTCAGATGCATGCCCATTCTATACTTCACCTAGTTAAGAGCTAAAAGACAAGTCACTGCTGCCACAGACCGTACGGACACAGGTTTAGAGAGGGAAAGGTCAGCTCTGCAGGGCCAGCTGCTCGGGAGGGAGAAGAAATCTGAGCTGTGCTTCTTCCCCAGGCAGAGGAGGTGTTTCCCTTCCTGTTGGCATAAGTGGGGGTGGCAGGAGGAAGCAGGAGAGTGTGTCCTGGTTTCCAGATGTAACTTATTCATGCTTTTCTCCTCAGATTTACACTCTCACATGTAAAGTTTAGCCCAATGGAAGTCTGTTAAATCTAAAATTCAGTTTTACCAGTTCCATGCACTATGGACTAGACTAAGAATCTAACTTATATTTATAAATATTTTTATGGCGCTAAAAACATTCCAAGTTCCAATAATATGTCTAAATTCAGGTTTGCGCCATAATGTTTGGATAATTCAATGCCGATATCTTGTACTCTGAGTAACTAATTTAAAAATAACAATACGCAATGTATTGTTACCCTCTTATTATCTTGTTATGAAATTTTGTTTTATTTGTTCTGTTTAAAATAAAAAAGTTAAAATAAAATAAATCAGTCCCTTTTGATAATTGGCTGTCTATAGAACTAGAATTGCATATAACTTGATTACCAAAGACGGCTACCAGGAACTGCTGTTCTACTGTCTAGAATGTCTACTGTCCATTGTCTTTAAGCATCTTGCAAAGCAATGACCCTTGGAAGGTGGCTGTTTCGTTTATCCGGAAAATGCCTAGAGAGTAACTGGCATGAATCGGGCGCTACCACACACGCATGTAGAGCAGTGAGCAAAATAAATACCAGTTCTCCCGGTGCTGTGAGCTTAATGGAAATGTAAACATGAAACAAACAAATCATTCCATATAATTAAAAATTGTGCCCATTTCTCCAAGATTAATACATCAATGTTATGAAAGATAATTGTAACCCTAGCCTTTCCTGAGGAGGTAATTCTCTAATAGGCTAATAATGTTTCCACAGGCGAATAAAAGACCAGGGGCAGCCTGGCCAGAGGAGGGGAGGGGTTTATTGGGGTGAGAACCGAGCAAGGCCAGGGAACTACAGAAAGGGAGGGAGCAGCGTTGCAGGGAGACTTGGTCCAGGTAGGGAGAGGCAGGCAGAGCCCCTGCCACGCAGGAGGAGCCCAAGCTGGGCGGTGGCGCCCGGGTAGCTCAGCACAGCTGAAGGGAGTCCCCAAGGGGGATGCGTGTTGGTGCAGGACAGAGCCAGGGCTCCGCGCTGGAGTCAGCCTGAGAGCCAGCAGGGGCCGCGGAGGGGTGAGGAGCAGAGGAGCGGGGAGCTGTGGTGCCCAGCACGCTCCTCTCTGGGAAACGTTTCCTTCCCCTGCAGCAAGGCTTCCGTCAGCTCGAGGAAATGGGCTCCAGGTCAGTCAGGGGCCAAACTTCAGGAAGGCTGAGCCCAAATTCGATGTCAGTGAATAAAAATCTTACGAAAAAGTCTTTCAATCTCTATGTGAATAACCCAGCAGCAAAGGCCTGATTATTCCATCAGGAAACCCAGAAGCTATAGAGCTGGATATGGTGGCACACACGAGCTGCAATCCCGCTCTCCGAGAGGCTGAAGCAGGAAGGTTGCGAGTTCCAGCCCAGCCTGGGCAGTTTATTGTCTTAGCCAGACCCTTTCTCAGAATAAAAAAGTG